>JAWPHD010009091.1:0-107741 GCA_037043455.1 Cyrtodaria siliqua | reverse complement strand
TTAAACCCAATTTTTTCATCATTTCCATGGCCGACTTCTGGTTTTTGTCAGCATCTTGCGGATTATCACTAGAGTACTTTTCACTTGACTTCTGGTGTGAACCTTGATCAGTCGAATTGTGCCGTCTTTGAAGTCCAACGTAACTGGACCCAAAAACTGGTACACCTCGCCTCAGAGACATTTGAGCCTTGTCACAAAGCTGAAATTTATTGGGTTTGATTTTGCCACATTGCTCTATAACATCAATTAGTCTATATTTCTTTAACAAGTACTGTAACCTCTCAAGATTCATACCGCCCTTGCACTGTATCACTATGTTCAAACCAGGGTTTTTGTTTTTTAATTCTTCGAGAATTTCTTTGGCAGTAAGTCTAGGACACTGTCCTTCTGCGTACATTACCTCAACAAGTGTATCACCGACCTCCTTTTCCCACTCATTCAGTTCTATAGTATTACCATCACCACTCTCTTCAGCGCTTTCATCGGAGTTACTATTATCAATAACACAAACATCTTCATCAGTTAAATGTCTAGGCTTTTCTGCTAGTTCAGGTCGTCCATTACTATGTGAATTGTTCTTATCCCTTCCTCCCCGGACTAAAGACGGACCACCTATGTTCATCCATCCATCTCTACCTTGGCCCCCTTCAGCTCCTTGCATGGGTCGAATCTGAGCTGCATGAGCTGGAGCTCCAAACTGAACAGGTGGCATTGGTGGACGTACTTGGTGTAAGTCCGTCAGAGGCTGATTAGTTCTTGAAGTGAAAACCCGCGTCGGTAGTGGGAAATCTTCTTCGTAACTATCATCTCCAATGTCATCTGGTCCTAAATGTGTCCGATGCTCACTCTGTCTATCTGTACGTAATCGTAGACACACAGAGTTTCCTTTATTGAACTCTTCGATATCTCCTTTCCACATGTCTAGCATCCGGTTCATATTCGGTACTCTGTAAGTCTTTTTGCGCACAACACGCCCAGTTTCTTCTGCAAGTATATTCCATATATCAGTCTTGGACACCCCTTCTGGATGCCGGGATAAGATGTGCAAGACATCTTTCTTCAACAAATCCCGATTCACTTCCACCCCAGTGGGTACACGATCGGCCATGAAGTCTGAAACAAATACACAAAGTCAAATACACTACCAACAACGGCTGCAAGTTGGCAAAATATACGCCCATCATACATCTGGATGAAAAATATCTACCAGGCACCACCCTCATCCCCCACCCTGACCCAACTCACTTTTTTTAGAAATCTTATGTTCATAGAAAATCCAAATACATTTTCGAGCTTTTGTGAAAAAAAAAGAAAGAGAAAGTTTTAGATTTTTTCGATTTTGTGTGAATGAAATTTCAGGCTCGATATGCATTATACAATCTGGCAAGAACTGCTTTTGAGGATAACTATAACAAAAACAAAAAAAAAATAGAAATGTGTCCATAAACACGGAAGCCCCTTCACATATTAATAAGGAAATTCGTGAATTTTTACAAGTGCTCCACGGTATTAGCGGTTTATCGGTTTATCATGTATTGTGATACGGACCTCAAAATAATACGTAACCGTAATGGTTTTTTAGCATACCGGTTTTCTCTACACATGTGTTTTGATTATGGAAGTAAATCGTAACCTGTAACTCAGTTCTATTTTAACTTTGTATGGTTCCCGTGTTCGAATACAATCGTAAATACACATATTGGGAAGTGGGTACCACCATAGTTAAAAATAGATGCACTTCCAATAATATCTGGTGTTCGCTTATCGTAATGTGCTCATTTGTAGTGCTGGATACCATGCATACAGACGAGCATGGCCGTTTTAAGTGATTGAGAAGTGTTAACAAGAGATCAATGACCTTGAAGCTCTACTGATAGGTTTTGATAGCTAGATCTGCATTCCTGTGAAGTTTCATAAAAATCTGCCGAGTAGTTCAGAGGAGTAGTCGCTACAAGTTTTTACTACATAACTCTATGCAAACAAAGATGGCCACTGGCGGCCATGTTTAATGTCGAATCAAAATAATTTTCGATAAGGATCAACATCATGTCATGCTGATCATTTTAGAAAAAGTCCCATATCAATATCACTTATAGTTTTCAAGAAATAGTCACTACAAATTTGTTTTTTAAAAATCTATTTTTAGCCGTGGCAGCCATCTTGAATTTTCGGCCGACCTAATTTTTGCTAGGATCAACTAGACATCAAGAGCAACATTCCTGTGAAGTTTCATGAAAATCCGTCAAGTAGTTTCAGAGGTGTAGTCACCACAAGTTTTTCCTATATAATTCTGCGTAAACAAAGATGGCCACTGGCGGCCATGTTTGACATCCAATCAAAATGAATTTGGTTAGGACCAACTACACGTCGTGCCAGTCATTTTGGTTAAGGTTCCAAATCAATATCTCTTATGGTTTTTCAGAAGTATTTGCCGCAAAATCACATTTTTTAAATCTATTTCTAGCCGTGGCGGCGATCTTGAATTTCCGGCCGACCTGAGTTTTTGCTAGAATCAACTAGACATCAAGGGCAACATTCCTGTCAAGTTTCATGAAAATCCGTCACGTAGTTTCAGAGGAGTAGTCACCACAAGTTTTTCCTATATAACTCTATATAAACAAAGGTGGTCATGTTTGACATCCAATCAAAATGAACTTTGGCTAGGACCAACTACATGTCGTGCCAGTTATTTTGGTAAAGGTTTCAAGTCAATATCACTTATCGTTTTTGAGAAGTAGTCGTGCCAGTCATTTTGGTAAAGGTTCCAAATCAATATCTCATTGAGAAGTAGTTGCCACAAAATCACATTTTTAAAATCTATTTTTAGCCGTGGCAGCCATCACGGCATAAGCTCTGCTGATCTTTGATCATTAGAGCTAAAAACAAAAGAGCAAAATCGTCTGTTTGGGATCACTACAATAATAGATCTAGGCAATGTTACATTTTGTAATTGCTCCGGCAGCACAACACATTTGGTAACTCAATAGGCAGGCGTCTTGCGCCATAGTCACACAAAATTACAAATGGCCTATCGACAGTGATCTATTGGCGCATCAATATAATTTGTTAATAAATCAATCAATTACCCATCATCGCAGGGAAGGTAATATATTAATTGCTTTGATTGGCCAGTAGAGCTAAAAACTAACAAGAGCACACCCTTTGTATTTCGCATAGCGCCCAGGGGAAAACAGTATATACATATATTGTGTATATATATATAAGATGTACTATTCTTTTTATATATACAGTACAGCTCACGCGAAACCCACACTTTACTCTTTCACGCCGAGTGAGGAATTTACAAATCGCGTAATTACGCGGAGATTCGATGATAAAACTACGCGGAGTCGTAAAAGCTTCTCGGCGTACTTTCGCCACGAAAGTATGCCACGATACTCCGCGTAGACAAACTCGGAGTTCGCCGAGTCGAAACTGCACAGGTAAAAGGTGCAACTTTTTCTAATTGCAGTCATTTTAATGCATATTTATTCAATAACTTTAGAAAAAATCGAAGCAGAAGACTTTTTGTTTTGTTTTGGAAAGCGGATGTGGGAAAATTTGAATGCCCGGATTATGTATACTGGGTCACGACAGTTATATGACGGTTCCTATTACGGTTTCACGGCGACTGAACATAACATTCAATTAGTAATTATTATACTGGAAATTATAATTATGTTTTTAATTAGTCTTTAATTTCTTTGTAACAAATTTTACTATTCTGCTGTTTATTATTATATCAATGGGCTTTCGTCAGAAATAATCAGAAAAATGGTAAAGAATTCCGGGTCATGAACCCGTTATTAGTGCCGCCTTGTTAAAAGATACATACATGGCCAAGGATTATGGGTATTTATGTTGGTAGGAAATCTGTGACTTTTGGACAAAAATGAACAAAACTTGTGATTAAATACATTAAAAGTTTGAAATACGTATTTGTTTCGAAATTTATTCATTGTATTTATCAGTCGTGTCAACTTTGCACATAAATGATGCACTCGGCGTCTCATTGTTTGTACTTTTTCTGGCGATTCATTGCTTTTTCAAGAGCGATATCGGACAAGTTGAAAAGTTGTCGGAAAATACAGATTTTTTCCCAATAATAAATCACCACAGGTGTGCACTCATGGTTAATTGGATTCTACGCGGAGTAACTCGGAGTGTGATTGACTCGACAATGGCGTACTTTCGCCGCGTGAATTCGCCGAGTACAAACACAGACTCCGCGTAGATACGCGCGGAACTCGATACGACCAAACTCGCCGAATCGAGTAAAGTGTGGGTTTCGCGTGAGCTGTACTGTATACTGAACCAAACAGCTAACGCATCAGTAGAAAATACCTTTAATGTATGAACTTATTATATGCCGACTGGTACCGTTGAATTGAATTGGATTTTATAGTCGCACCAACAGCTAAGGTCATATGGCGACTTTCCAGCTTCCACTGGTGGAGGAAGACCCCAGGTGCCCCTCCGGGCAATTTTCGTGCACGGGCGGGCACCTGGGTAGAACCACCGACGTTCCGCAAGCCAGCTGGACTGGTACCGTTGAAGACAGGTGATTTGAATGATTTTTTTAAATTTACAGTCGTTATTGACAAGATATTTTTCTCGTTCAGAATGAAATTAGTTTTGATTATTGAGATATTACAGGTATTGTCTACTGGTGTGTTGGCTGTTTGGTTCAGTATATATATAAGAATGAGAAAATACATACATCTACAAAATTCCTTTCAAAAAGCACTGAAGAATAAATTAATATATGGGGGAAAAAACATGTCTAATTTCTAGTGCTATATATATAGTTTAGAGAAAAAAAACAAGCGCTTTCGGCTTACGCCTTCATCAGGCCCTTGGGTACAGACACACCAAGAACAAAATACGAAATAAATAAACACTAAAATACAAGGCCGTTAAACAAAAAAAAATAATATATATATATATGAATTAATATTTACCTTGTAATGTAAGAGCTTCCACTCTGTGAGATATATCCGTTACCTTTGCCTGTCTATCACTCCCATGTCTCTTTCTATTCTGAAATTAAAGAAAATTTCTAGAAAAAAATCTACAACAAATGACAAGTTGTTTGTTAAGGATATATAGCTTGGTGGATTTTAAAATAATCACCTCATCCAAACAACTTCCTTTTTAATGAACAATGTTCTGAATGAAAATCCAATATAAAATACTCAATATTAACTTTATAATCATGTGTTAAAATCGATGTATTTCCAATACCTTAATACTTGTATTATCTACATATTGAATAAATACAAACTTTGTCACCATCCATTGTAGTAAATAATTCAGTGTTTTCGTTTTCATATCCTAGCCAACATTGAACCCGATATCAGCAATTCACCAGTTAACCCTTTATAACTGTCAATGTTTTATTGCCTAATTTCAAAGTGCAACACATATCAAGTAAAAAAAAAAAAAGCCCAAGGACATCCAATGTTTTTAATTCTCACAAAGAAAAAAATCATATTCTGTGTCAGATATTTATAATGATTACATCCTCAACTGAAGTTTATCTTTTAATATCACTGATATCAGAATGTTGTGCCAAATGTTTGGGAAATTGATAGTGAAAGCAGGAAACATAAATATGAAACCGAAAGTGCAAATAAAATAAAATCAAAGTAGTGAAAGTACTGCCACTCAAAAAGCATTAGTTTTGTTTACCAATTTTTTTCTACCAACAATGTACAAACAATGAACAGTCTTCATGCAAAACATTTTGAGCTACTAACCCGTCGGGCATATGATTTGCAAAAATTTACTAGCCCGAACACATTTCTAGTGACCCAAATTTTTGACCCTAAGTGTAATTTGAGTGTTATAATTAGACAAATATGTTTATTGTCAGGGCACTCGTTCGAAATTCGGCCCCATTCCCCTCCCCTAAAAGTATATATTTTCCACCTTTTCCTGTGAAAAATTGCCCTTAAAAAAAAAGAAGAAAATATTAGAAATTGTTAAACTCAATACAGGAAAACAGCATACTTTTTGCAATTTGGAATGGTACATTCTTGGTGCCACTTAAATAATAACAAAACCCACTAATTTGTGTTTCTTAGAAATTCACCTTTGATATGAAAACAACGCAAAGTTCCCCTTCCTGAGGGCCCTGGGCCCAGTCCCCTAAAAGCTGACTAGACCCTGATTGTCACAGAAAGTTACATTCTCTATAGAAATATACAAATAATTTTTTTGACTCACGCTTGCGTTTCTTTTCTTTCTGCCGGTCTTTTTCTGCCGGGTTTCGCTCCTTCGAAATAATGAAGAAAGCTCATCGTAGGTTACAAATTAGACCGGACATATCATTATCAGTCGGGTTTCAGCACCTTTTTACCCAAATTTGTGAAGACTCCCTAGCCTGGTTAAGTTGTGAAAATTTGCGCGTTTTTTTTTCTAAAATTGTGAAAAAATATGCGCGATTTTTGCCAAATTGTGAAATGTATATTTGAGAATAAAACATGATATTTACAGTAACAAAATAATATTTAAATAACACCAGCAACTTTATTGCTTTAAAGAGGCTCTACCTATATCTTTTTGTCCACCAATTGATATAAACTTTACTTAATTATAAAGAGGACTGTGAAAAAGGTAAATGGCAATAATTTCACCCAATGTAATATGCGTTTTGCTGGGGAAAAACAGGATTGAAAAGATCGGATTTTTGAAATTGTATTCGTAATTGTTTTAGACAAGCCGATTGCGGAGATTTTCCGATCTTATTCGTTTACTATCGGAACTACCTCGTCTGATTAGCGAAGAGTTCCGATCGATTTGTTTGCTATCGGAACTGCGCCGAATAGTTTGTAATCGCATTGCGCATGTCCGAGAAAATCGTAAAAACTCGTAGTTCTCCGGCAGGAATAAACGGCTGGGCAGCATTTTATTCAAGATATTGTTTTGATCATAATTAATAATTTACAGAACTGGAATATGAACCATGTTTCTTCTTAGAATACTCATGAAATAGCTTTGTATACATATAAATGCAGTAATATTGAGTATTTAATATTTTACATTGAAAATCATGTAGATATAGGTAGTGCCTCTTTAACAAAGCATATTTCCAGTACCACACAACTGAACACAGTTTTAGCTACCAGGGATTTTTCTACCTTTTTGAAACTTGGGCCAGGGGCCATCTGAATTGGGAAAAAAACGTGTACATGTAAGACATGTAAGCTCCCAATTGGGAAATTTGGTGATGAAATAATAAAAACAATGTCTAGGCTAGTGCTAGGATTTTAAACCCTTTAGCCCTAAAAATGTCTTTAGCCGGACTTTTGCCGAGCTATTTTGGAACTTTAATTGAAGGCGCTAAAACCTCGCGTTTGAGGAACTTAAAAAGAGTATTCTTTATTAACCTATAGGGTATCAATATTTCCATATCATACATATGCTGCATTGTGCTTTAGTGCTTAAAAAGGACAACACGATTTAAGTATAATGTATTTATTTCACCAATTGTTGATCATTTTCATCTACCTCACAAACCTACCGAGAACGTTTAATTCAATTTGAAAAACACACTCGGTAAAATAAGTTTTTTCTCCCGTCCGAAAATATGTACTATCCGAACTATTATGATACCGATGTTTAGCGTCAGAGAAATATTGCCAATATTTGGTCGAAATACTGTCAATTACAACCTTTTTTATGCATTTTCTTGTTTTTAATGCCAAAATTACTGTCTTATCAAAAAATAAAGTAACACGCAATGATAATGTTATAATTTTTATTTCAACAATTATCAGTCTTTTCATAGCCGTCATAATGATTTGTGCAATTTGTGGGACTTTTCTGTACTGCGCTCGCTACTCTCTTTATGAAGCGAGCACCCAATTTACACACGCTCACACTTGCGGATACGCTACTTAATCAGTGGGCACTCAGGACTTACCAATGATCGCAAGACCGACGGCCCTTTAACAGAGAATCTCTGGCTTATTAATAACATTGTTACACTTTCTGTTTTGATCAACCATTTTCGCCGTAAGAGGGCGCCACGTTATATATTTTTTTACCCGGCTCGATAACGCACTGAAATAAACGGATAATATGAAGCGCGGGGACACAAACTAGTTGAAGCCGGAGCTTGTATACTGTGACGTCATTGTGCCCTAGAGGGGTATATTGAATGAACAGCGAATTGCTGTATTTATAACAATAACACGTTTACGATCTTTGCATCGGAATTTTCCTTCATTTTGAGAATTTTTATTTTACATTTGGGAATTTACATGACGATAAATAAGTAGTAAATTTCGCTACTTCATAAAAAAAAACACTTTAGTTTGTGCAATTTCTCATGCAAATTGTGAATTTTTTCCTCAAAATTGTCAAAAAATGTTAGTTTTTTTTAATTGTGAAGTAGCGGAAGATTGGCCTCTATTATTGCAGGTAAACAGGCGCTGGGTTTACATCGCGGTATTGATTCATACTAAATATTGCTCCGTTGTCCCCAACCTCATTCGAAAACAGCAAATACAATTGAAAACCAGTCTGTTCTGAAACTGAGAGTTGGTTCCGGCAATGAATAAACAAAATAAATCGACTTTTAAATAAGTTCACGGGCAAAGTTTACATGCCCAACTTTATTTTTACTGACTGCGGGCTTCGGTCTAGACTGAATGTACACTCGTAAATTATCATTTTGACTTTTATCAAATTGTTAAACCGCTTGCATATAATCAAGGGGTAAACGGTATGATTGAAACTTGAAATTTATGACTGAAACTTGGCATACATGTTTGTGTTTGTTTGTTTGTATGGTGTTTTACGTCATTTTCAACACATGTAAGGTTATATCCGACGGTCGGTTGTTTGTGGTGGAGGCAGAACACCCACTTTTCCTAGGTAGAACCAGTACTGTACACCTCCCACCATCCGTAAGAATCGACACTTCCTCACTTACAAGTTGAGCTCAGAGTGGGATTCGAACTCACAGCGTTGAGAGGCTAAGGTTTACAACGCAACGTCGGTCGTTAACCATTCGGCCAAGGACACACCCTCCATACATGATTGGAACTTGACAAAAATGAAACTTAACAGCATACTTGATTGAAACTTGGCATATATAATTGAAACTTGGCATCTTGGCATACATAATTGAAACTTGGCATCTTGGCACACATAATTGAAACTTGGCATCTTGGCATATGTAATTGAAACTTGGCATCTTGGCATACATAATTGAAACTTGGCATCTTGGCATATATAATTGAAACTTGGCATACGTAATTGAAACTTGGCATCTTGGCATATATAATTGAAACTTGGCATACGTAATTGAAACTTGGCATCTTGGCATATGTAATTGAAACTTGGCATACGTAATTGAAACTTGGCATCTTGGCATATATAATTGAAACTTGGCATACGCAGGGGTCAAGCCAGACTCCAAAAATAGGGAGAAGTCACTCTCCCTCCAGTCAAAACAGGGAGAAGTTTTTCAAAATAGGGAGACTTGAGGTCGATCGACATGAGACGGACGATTAAATATCGACTAAATCATGCATAATACTAATAAAGCATGTATTATTATTATCATTTTGTTATTATTATTATTATTTTCCCACGGCCTTACAAACTTCAAAGTGAACACTGCCAAAAATCCTATCTGTCTTGAACCCCCCCCCCACCCCCACCCCCCCCCCCCCCTCACACACGCCCCCACCCCCCACCTTCGTTTCATTTTTATTGAAAAATACTAATTATTCGATAATTACCCCAAACTTAGTTTTCATTCATGCCCGCGTTGAGTAACATACGTTATTGATATCTATGTCTAATCGTAGAATACAATACATTTCCACTGATTTCTCTCGTCAATAAAACAATCACAAACAAACTCTCTTTATACCAAACACATTTCTTTATTTCATAATTAGCCTCAATAAAACACACAATCAAAGTTTTGCTTATTAAAGATTCTTACAATTAACTTTGCCGATGTCAATCATATAATTTATATACACCGTCTTTTAAATTTATTTATCGTGGGAGATTTTTCAAGGTATGTTGTTGTCAATCATAATCATAACCCCGCCCTTGCGGTGTTTTGTAGTACGATTTTTAATTATTCATCAAACGAAAAAATACGACAGCTTTGATTGGTTTACTTAAATAGAATGCGCACATGATTCCCCACATGATCTAATCACGTGATCGCCTAACGAGCAAACATGGCGGTTGATATTTTCATCTCGCCTAAGGCAAGCCGATAAAGATCGATAATTAGGCTATTGCCCTGATTAGATAAGAGTCGCGTTGTTATTTAATGGTAATGGGATTAAATAAGGTACGTGTGATACACGCGCTGATTGTGTATTTTAGAGGCTTTTGTTTATTATGGGGTTAATCACATTTGAAATTGCCGAAATTGATCCGAATTTGCCGAAAATTACGGCGACTCAAATTTCGCCCCACATGAATAAAAAAGCGAAGTCGGCCAAACTACAGCGAAGTTTTTAGCGACTTCGCCTAATCGCGTGACCCCTGCATACGTAATTGAAACTTGGCAAACTTGGCATATGTAATTGAAACTTGGCATCTTGGCATACATAATTGAAACTTGGCATCTTGGCATATGTAATTGAAACTTGGCATCTTGGCATATATAATTGAAACTTGGCATACGTAATTGAAACTTGGCATCTTGGCATATGTAATTGAAACTTGGCATCTTGGCATACATAATTGAAACTTGGCATCTTGGCATATGTAATTGAAACTTGGCATCTTGGCATACGTAATTGAAACTTGGCATCTTGGCATACGTAATTGAAACTTGGCATCTTGGCATATGTAATTGAAACTTGGCATCTTGGCATACATAATTGAAACTTGGCATCTTGGCATACGTAATTGAAACTTGGCATCTTGGCATATGTAATTGAAACTTGGCATCTTGGCATACGTAATTGAAACTTGGCATCTTGGCATACGTAATTGAAACTTGGCATCTTGGCATATATAATTGAAACTTGGCATACGTAATTGAAACTTGGCAAACTTGATCGAGAAGTGTACAGTACTGGTTCTACCAAGGAAAAGTGGGTGATCTGCCTCCACCACAAAACAAGAGGGCCAAGATGGCCCTGAATCGATCACCTGAGGATCTTTGCAATGATGAAAAAATTGTCGTCTCACAAATGCTGCTTGAAGATGTTTTTAAATCTTTCCTTACATGTATGTAAGTCTATGCAAAAACATGCAAAATCTCTACATACAAACTTTGGACCCAGGGGTTGCAGCCATCTTTGAACCCAGGGACCTCAAATGAGCAAACTTGATCGGCTTTAGGGGTTAGCGATGATTAATAATAATAAAGAACAAGAGGGCCTGTGGATGCTCTACAAGCTAAAATGGCTCTTATATCAAGTGGTTTCATCATTAAATTCCTTTCAATACATTTTTTCACAACAACACCCTCAACCAAAATTTAAACCCACAACTCCATGCTAACAATTTAAAAAGAAGATTTTTTAAGTTTTCCCTATATAAGTCTATGTAAAACATGCAAAATCTTTATATACAAACTTCAGAAAAATTAACAAAAAAAAAAAGAAAATGTTTACCTTCAGTGTGATTTGAACCCACGGTCCTAGATTTAAGATTTTTTTAAGTTTTCCCTTTATAAGTCTATGTAAAACATGTATAGCATGCAAAATCTTTATATAGAAACTTTAGAAAAATTAACAAAAGAAAGGAAAAAAGTTTACCTCCAGTGGGATTTGAACCCACGGCCCGAGCTTCCTAGTGTACAAGAAGTAATTCAAAGGTTTTTCTATGGTGGCCATCTTGGATGTCACTTATTTTAACAAATTTCAAAAACATTCACCTAAGTATCATCCATGTGAAGTTTGGTCAAAATTGACCAAGCTGTTTCTGAGAAGACGATTTTTTGAATATTATCCCTATATGTCTATGTAAAAAATGTGACTCCTGGGGTGGGGCGCCAAATGTGACCCCAGGATCACCATTTTAACAGGCTTGGTAGAGGACCATAAGCTTATAGTGAATGCAAAATATTAAACCTCTGGCTCTTGTAGTTTGAGAGAAGAAGATTTTATAAGTATTTCTCTATAGAAGTCTATGTAAAACACGTAACCCTTGGGGCAGCGCCAAATGCGACCCCAAGGTCACCATTTGAACAAACTTGGTAAAGGACCATAAGCTTATAGTAAATGCAAAATATTAAACCTCCGGCTCTTGTAGTTTCAGAGAAGAAGATTTTTTTAATTTATTCCCTATATAAGTCTATGTAAAACTGTGACCTTCGGGGCGGGGCCAAATTTGACACAATGGTCACCATTTGAACAAACTTAGTAGATGACCATAAGCTGATGCTACATGTAATACATGAGAGCTCTGTGCATTGTGGTTTCAGACAATAAGAATTTTTTCCTATATAAGTCTATGAAAAACATGCAAAATCTCAATATGCAAACTTTGGACCCTCGGGGCACAGTCATTTCTGACCCCGGGGACTTCATTTGAACAAATTTGATAGTTTAGGCGTTGGCGGTCATTTTGAAAGAAAAACTGTTGAAATCTGACTAGCAGTTCTTGAGAAGAAGATATTTTAAGGTTTTCGACCATCTTGGATGTCGTGCTGACCTAATTTTAACAAATCTAAAAAGTATTTATCCAAGGATAATCCATGTGAAGTTTGGTCAAAATTGGCCAAGCGGTTTCTGAGCAGAAGTCATTTGAAGCAAAAGTTAACGACGACGGACGGACAACGGACGACGGATGAAGAGTGATTCCAATAATCACCTTGAGCCTTTGGCTCAGGTGAGCTAAAAATGGACCGTCATATATATATGTGTTGAAAATGACGTAAAATACCATACAAACAAATACTTGAAATCGAAACCTGACATAAAAAATATATGACTGAAACTTCAAATATGTATGATTGGAACTTGGCATACATAAATGAAACTTGACAAAAATGATTGAAACTTGGCAGCCTACATGATTTGAACATGGCAAACATGATTGTAACTTGCCATACATGATTGAAACTTGGCATACAGGATTGAAACTTGGCTTACGTCATGATTGAAACTTGGCTTACGTCATGACTGAAACTTGGCATAAATGACTGAAACTTGGCATGCATGATTGAAACTTGGAATACTTGGCATACATGAAACTTGGATACACAACTGTTGGGTATCAAGTTTGTCTGGATGAGATGTTCACATGACTTGTAATTTCAATGTCAAGGTAATGATAATGAATTTCTGTAAAACATATAGGAAACCTTAAAAATGATAGGCCTACAATGTATGATGACAATTTTAAAATACAGTTTTGAAAACGAGATCAGTGACATCAAAAGAAAGTCAACAATCTGAAATGTAGGTCAGCGGCCAACTTTTGACATGTTTATTTTGCTAATGGACGAACTACATGTACATATTTTATAAATATATATCTCTTAAAGTTTATAGGTGTACCGAAAAGTGGGCGGACACGAATAGTAGAAATCCATGGATGAAACAATATGGTGATTTGACCACCGCTAGGGATCGCATGGTATAAAACACCATTAATATGTCTTTAAGTTTCTCTTCATATTGTCTTGTGAATGTGCTGGTAACTGGTAACTGGTGTAGAAAATATAACAGGGCCCCAGAAATATGGTTGCCCGACGCCCCAGGAAATTGGATTTTTGGGGGCGGAAAGATGACCTTCGTAAATCTGGTTGTCCGTCACTTGCCCAATGGACGTTTCAGCATTAGATAAAAATAATAATTGGCGTAGGAATTAACCACCCATCGCTTTCGCCGCAAGCAATTACCGATAAGTGTCATAAAACTGACCTTTGTTGTTCGCGATTGTTTAATCCCTCCCACTTGACAGTTTATCAGAATTTGATTGAAGACGCACTGTGTTAAGAATTTGTATACTGTGTGAAATATACCATCGTAATGAGCCCTGCTATCAGGAAGTAAGTCACACGCCAGATTAGGGTGAAATATATACATCAATGTGTAAATCAGTTATTGAGATGGTGTTGTCGCTTTGTATATCAGTCGTTGTGTCTTAGTGACCCAAGGTAATCTTCTGTTCAATAATTAAAAATCATAACGCAATACTTGACCTAGTACTGTATCCATATTATCCAATCAAATAACCAATGTATTTTTATCAGCCAATGAAACAACTCCCATTCACTACCACATGGTAAAGTGAAACAACGGCGATTCAATCGAAACAATTTGTAAACAAGAAGGGCAATTAAACAATTATGGCAATTTGAGGCCATTGTTTGATGACCAAAGAGACTATTGACGCATGTCGTAATGAATAGATGTGCATCTGTTTTTATTTCAAAATGCCAGATCTTGAATCCAAGATCAATGGCGTGTTTTTGTTTTTGAAGCATGTTTGCCATTTTATCCAAGATCTGCTTCGACCTTGGCTAATTTCGATAATTTTTCGAAGAATTAGCATCTCAAAAAGATATTAACAGAAAAACAACTACATACCAGTAAGATTTAGGCATAAACCGTGCTCATAATTTCCAACACAGAAAAATGAGCTTGCTGATTTATCTACATTAAGTCTATAACGAAAGTGAAAGAAGGAAAATACTTCTGTTTGACCTAATGCATCTTTCTTTTTCTTTATCTGGTGTAGTCTATAACAAAAGTAAAAGTAGGAAAAAGTTTTGTTCGACCTAATGCATCTTTTTTCTTTATCTACCTGCCCTTTTGTAATTATCGCACTAGGAAAAAAAGGCATGTTGACATACATGTAGCTTAAATTTGGGGCAAATGACTTTTGAAATTGGGCAAGTGACATTTTGGGCAGGGCAAGTGGATTTTGAAAATCTACTTGCGAGTAGGGTGTCAATCGGCCGGGGTGGGGAGTGGGGAGGGCGGGGGTAAAAAAGCGAGGCCAGTAGGCCCATACCTCTCATTACCAAGCATTTGTTATCATAAATTAAAAACAATTAATACAATTATACATTATATAAGGATCGCTTGACTTTGTCCTGTTTGGTTGTATTTGGGCCAATAAAATACGTATGCTGTAATGTAAATTGTATTCGGGCCAGCAACATTTCAGCCGGGACAGCAACATTTTGAAGTTCACTGGCCAGTGGTTTGAAAAGTTATTCGTGAAGACTGGGAAGCTGAACTAGTTCATATGATATCTGATGGATCTAAATGTATGTAGGTTTAGGCATCAATGATTATGTAACCTGTAGATGTAGACTCTGCCAACTCTTATTCATGCTGCAGATTTGAATCCTACCAGGAGTTCACTTTACATACTTAAGTGAGGAAGTGTTGATTCATACGGATGGTGGGAGAATACAGTACTGGTTCTACCCAGGAAAAAGTGGGTGGACTGCTTCCACGACAAAAATAAATGACTGTCATATAATAACAGCTTAACAGGTGCTGAAAATGATATAAAACACCATTCAACCAACCAACCAACCAACCAACCAACAATTCCCAGAACAATAGTTCACTTCAATCATTAATAGTAATACACTTTCCATAACCCAGATATCCCCCACCCTACTCAAAACAGACATGTTCAATTGCCAAGAAGAACGTGCCACACCTGGTCTGGGATGTTGTTATTTTTAACCTTACTAACCAAATTATCACTTTATATCAACCACGCCATCAATTGTGTCTCTTCGTAGATGATTCAATGCCTCCTATATCGATCCATCCAGACCATCAAATAACTTGTACTTCAAAATGACCTCATAGAACTAGAGAAATGGGCCAAGAGATGGGGTATGCGTTTTAATGAAAAAAAGTCCTTCGTCATGAGCGTCAACAATAAATCCTCACGATTCTACGAGTTGGACCACTATATTCTCCAACCAGCACAAGACACTCCCTATCTAGGGGGGGATGCATATAACAAAGCTCACTAAGAAAGCGAATTCTTCAACGGCATTCCTTATAAGGAACCTCAGACACTGCCCGCAAGGATGTCGTCAAACAGCATACATAGCCCTAGTAAATAGCATGGGATCCATACTATGTAAAGGACATAGAGCGACTAGAGAAGGTGCAGCGCCAAGCAGCCAGATTCATCACGGGAGGCTACAAAACGAGAGAAGGCTGTATTTCCAGGATGCTCAAGCACCTGACATAGAAGTAACAGTCTTCCCTTCTACTACAAAGTGGTCGAGGGGCTGGTACCAACTTTATCTTGTGAGAGGTTTCTTACCCCTATAAGACATAAACGTTCAATCCGAGCCTAATCATTTTCAGACTCTTAGACAAAAACATTGTCGAAAATTCGGTAACAAACAATAGCAAATGTTTCAATGTAGTGCAGTGCAAAAGTGAACAGTACAAAAACTCTTTCTTCCTTAAGACGACAATTGAGAGGAACCACCCTGACGACAGCATAGTGCGCTGCAAAACAGCTGAGGGCTTTAGGGCAGATCTCCCTCAGTGCTTATAGACACTCTCTCCCCGATGCAATTTATGCCGTAATTGGCCCTGCGTCGTATACATCCAGATCCAGATAGACACGCCATTTCTGGATCTGGATAAGTAAAAAGCATTTTTTTATGCCTAATTTGGGGCCGAATTTCGGCCCCATTCACAATGTCAAAAAGTATACAATTATATCCAAAAAATTCACAACCTGAAAAAACAAACAAAAAAACACACAAAAAAACAGGCAATAAGGATACTAGTCTTAATATAAGCTGGTGTCAAAACTAGTCTGTATTTACCAAAAACAAAACTTAAAACCAAGGGATATTAAAGTGTGAATTAAAGTGAAAAAAGTTTCTTTTTCTTTTGTTATAATATTTCACAATTTTCACAATTTCTAGAAAAATGCCGCTATTTTTCACAATGGCAAAGGCACAGGCTGCATTTACAAAACACATAAAAAAAACACTGTCAAACAACTTTCGGTACAATCAACATTCTCGCCCCAGACATTATTTCAATAAAAAACTAATTAACTCGCACACGCATGCATTTCACACCGTTTGAAAACAACACAGTTGATCACAATTTATCCGGACACGATTGTAAGCTGTGTCGATCGTCCAATGAAATCGCGGCAATCATGTCCGTGACCTTCCAACCATAAACATAGCTTCTAGCAGGAACTTTTCAAATTAATCTCTGAACATCATTTGGACCTATCAAGCTTATCATACACTCAAGTGATATGAAAACGCAACACGGGAATTTCCGCTATATATTGTATATACTGCACACTTAATTGCACATAATATTCCAAAGAAATCCCAAGATGTTTTTTAAAAAGAAAGTTGCAGTTAACTAGAGAAAGGACACAACTGTGATGTTGTAGACGTTTTAATCACACTTCACTTTGTAACAAGAACTTCATAAATGTTGGAGTAGCTCTTTGAAAAATTGAGCTAGTTCAGTACTGTATTTAACGTAAATAGTTTGCAAAATGTTGCATCCTAAGTTTGTTCACATGATTGAGCCAAACGCGTACCTTGTGAATAATGAAACATTGAAGGAATACTATTTGCTGTATTATTTGTTCTTTTAGTATTTTTTGCAAAAGGAAAGGTCTTACGTAGCCATGTACCATTCGATTAAAAGCAGCATATTGTACATACAATATATAGCGTAAATTCCAGTGTTGCGTTTTCATATCACTTGAGTGTGTGGTACCGTATCAAATGCCTTGCTAAAGTCGAGTATTATGTCACTGTATTGAAAAAGATCTTGCATGGTTATTAGGTTTCGCAGGAGTAGCCCGATCGGAATCTGTGGTTTAGATTAGTGAGTATTTTCTCTAGGTGGACGAGTATGTGTTTGCAGATGATATGTTCAAGCAGTTTGCAGGAGACGGATGTCAACCTCACATTGCCTTTCTTAAAAACGGGAGCTACATTCGCATTCAACCAATCACTTGGGAGTTTGCCTGTGTCGACTGAACGCTTGAATATCGCACTTAATCCTGGGGCCAGCTGCTGAGAAGAAGTATTCAGTATGTGGTTGGAAATGTTGTAGGTCCTGCCGCTTTCGATACCAAGACTTTGAACAGGAGCATTTCTACACACTTTGCTTGTGATGATTAAGGAGGGGATTTTCCTTTTATACTGCTTTGTCAAGGGGGGCATCTTTTCTTTGTTGTGAAGACTCACTTGAATTGGTCTACCGAGTATCTGGGCCTTTCCTTTGCTGTCATTTACTAGTATTGCTTGCTGTTTTAGAAGTGAAGTGCCAATGTTATCCTGCTTTTTTGATTTTATGTAGCGCCAGAATGGTGTACTGTTGTTTTGGTCGAGTCCATCTTGTATGGTTTGGTCGACGAAGTTGGCTTCAGCCTTTTTTAATTCTCTTTTGCAATGCTTCTGGTGGCATTTATAGTCGTTCCATTGTTTGGTCTTTATCGCTTGCTTGAAGAGTAGCTTTGCGTCTTAAGAGTCTCTGGAGGCCTCTGTTGAACCAAGGGACAGAGTGGTTCCCTTTACAGATCTTTGATGGGATACGTCTATCAACAATGCAACTGATTTCATCTTTAAAGGTTTACCATATAGTTCTTCTATGTCTTCACCCCTCAATACTGACGCAGTCATGTCTCATCCCGTTTGCCTTTGAGTACAGGTACCATTTGCGAGGACTCTGCTTAGTGTAGTGTGGTTTGATGTTCGAGTCCGTGACTACCATTGCATGGTCAGAAATACCAGGGATGCTTGATGAAGGTTTAATGAGTGATGTATTGTTTGTGAATAGCAAGTCTAAAATGTTTTCCTGTCGGGTTGGTTCGTTGTGAACTTGAGTAAGACCTTGTTCAACAGATAGATCTATCAGGGCTTGCTGGACTTCTTTTTACGGTCTGTGTTTCCCAGTCTACGGTCTGTTTCCCAGTCAATGTTGGGGCAGTTGAATTCTCCTGCAAATAGGATTTCTTTCTGTTTGTCGGTGCTTGACAACTTTTTTAGAGAAGTGTTGATGGCCTCAATGTTTCTGTGTGGCATGTAGAATGATGAAAGGTATAAGTATTTCCTGGTTTTCAACTTAATCTTAGTCCAGGCGATTTCACAATCTCAGACTCCGTCACTAATTCTGGTTGTTCATCTGCCACTAGGCCTTTCTTTATACATGTAAATACATCTCCTCCTCTACTTCCTCTGTCATTCCTATGTACCACATAGTTTGGGGGAAATATTTCACGATTTCACTGCATTACAATGTGAGGGTTTCTATGATTTAAAATTACTGGAAGGGAAAAAAGGTGAACATTTTCTTTGGGTTTGCATCACGTTTTCAGGAACTCACAATGAGAAAATAATCGTGTCATCTTGACATGCAATGTAAACTACAAACATAAACACATATCACTATCTTAATCTTTGCTTACCTTAATTTATTGCCCTAAATCACTGTTTTTCTCAGAAACGCGTGTTTCTATTTTCAATTTCCATTCAGCGCAAAATGAAACGGTGCTGCGTTTTTTCTACGCAGTCCGTGATAAACGATAATTGCGCATATAATTGTGCATGTCAGCAGGGAGTAGTATGTAGGAGATCGGGCCCTGAAAGCGTCAGGTCGGGCCCTGAAAGCGTCAGGGCCCGATCTCCTACCTACTAGAATCCTCAAGATGGTTGCCAAGGAGGTAGCCCCGATACTGACCGTCATCTTTCAGCAGTCATATGACACTGGAATAGTGTCTTATGATTGGACTCAAGCAAACGTAACAGCTGTCTTCAAGAAGGGCGCCAAGACTAATCCAGCCAATTATAGACCTGTCTCACTTACCTGTATACTCTGTAAATCTATGGAGCATATAGTGTTCAGCCAGATCATGAGTCACCTAGACCACCATAAAATCCTTGTACACTTTCAATACGGATTCCGAAGGAATCATTCGTGCGAGACACAGCTTCTCAACACAGTGGAAGACTTATCGAGGAGGCTTGACAACAGGAAGACCACCGACGTGCTGATACTTGACTTTAGCAAGGAATTCGACACGGTGCCCCATCGAAGACTTCTTCACAAGCTTGATCACTGTGGCATTACGGGCAACACCAACAAATGGATAAGGTCATGGCTTTGTCATCGAGAGCAGAAAGTTGTACTCGATGGGTCATCATCATCAAATTCAACAGTCCTGTCTGGAGTATCACAGGGCACTGTGTCGGGGCCACTAATGTTCTTACTCTACGTAAACGATATCGGGGCCGGGGTTTCGCCACTTACCACAATTAAGCTATTTGCAGATGACTGCCTTCTCTACCGGACCATTAGCAGCACCCAAGATACACACCAACTTCAGCAGGATCTAAATACCCTGACAGATTGGTCCAATACCTGGCTAATGAGATTCAACGCAGCCAAATGTCACCTACTCAAAATCTCAAGACAACGACAGTTTTTAAAAACTAGTTACGACATTGACAACCAACATCTTGAAGAGGTTCAGCACCATCCCTACCTTGGTGTCGAGTTTACATCAAACTTAACGTGGAAGACCACATCAGCAATATAACAGGCAGAGCAAATACGATTTTAAATTTACTTAGAAGACATTTATACGGATGCAGTCAAGAAGTAAAAACAAGTGCATTCACATCACTTGTTCGTCCTCACCTAGAATACTCATCATCAGTTTGGGACCCGTATTTTAAACAAGACATTCAAATCCTAGAAAAGGTACAACGCAAGGGAGCTCGCTTCGTTACTGGTAACTATTCCCCATATGAAAGTGTAACAGTAATGCTTGACAATCTCAGCTGGACATCATTACAGCAAAGAAGAAAGAACAAGCGACTAGTAACCTTCTTCAAATCATATAACAACATGATACCAGTTTCCATCCCCGAGTATGTTATGCCATCCACTGGACGCACAAGAACACACGACGCAGCCTTCATCCAGTTACGTACTAACTATGAGCAGTACAAAAACAGCTTCATTCCTCGAACTAATCGAGACTGGAATGCATTACCCCCGGACCTAGTGCATTCCTGTTCTGTAGACGTGTTCAGCACTCGTCTACAGACATACACGGCGTAGACGACACGACGGGATTTTAATGATTTTAATTGTACAATACCCATTTTTTAACCATTGTGATGATGTCACTTGCCCGTGATGCTTTACGCCCCGGGCAGTACTATAGTAGAAGTAGAAGTACAGGAAGGAGAAACGGCTTCATAAACTCTCTACTTTATCGATTTATATTGTCGCGCTAGAATGCTGCCATTTACTATTTTATCGATACAGGTAAATCGATCGTAAGCGCGTTACATTTGAAACGTTAAAATTTCAGCCAACATTTCAAATTAGGCACTTTTTACAGCCTCTTTTTTACGGCTTTCTGTTATAATCAACATCACAAAATTACCTTCTTGGCAAAGATAAAAATGTCTACTATTCATTTTTGTTATTATTAATGCCTAACATAACCCATAATTCGTATCTTTTTTAGGCTTTGTCTTATAATCACCACCATGAAATTACCTTCTTGACAAAGATAAATATGTCTACTATTCTCTTTTTGTTATTATTAATGCCTAAATAACCCGTAGTCTCATATCTCGTTTGCAATAGCTATACACTGTCACCATTTTTTATTTGGCGCAGAGTGGCGCCATCTGTGTTACACGGAACCGTCTGGTAAAATGAGCTTTTATACATGCAAACAAATACACGCTCCGTATGCGATAAATAACACTTATGTTTACATTTCGCACCTTTATTGAGTTTGTAAGTGTAATAATTTACAAGAATTTGCTGTTTTTCACACACGCGCAAAACAACCGAGTAGTCATTTTTACGCAGTAGTGAAACACACGCGCGACAACATAAAATGGCAAAACGATCCGTTTCTCCTCCATGTATACTTACTCCTGATGTCAGTACTCAATCTCTCCCGAAGGCAGTCATTGATCCGTATTTCATTTATAGATATCATTAGATCGAATTATGGATATAATCCATAAATTAATTTATTTCATTACTGCAGTATAACTGTAAGGGATCAGCCATTAGTTCCACGTCAGAGTAAACTGATGTAGGGATATCTATAATTCGAAGCAATTTATGGACATCCATAATTGAATTATAGATATCCATAAATCAAATTATTGATATCTTAAAATTTGATTATAATATATCCTTATTTCCACTGAATTAAAGATATCCATAATTAATTGCAATCTCATTAAAATCATTATTATCCTAACTACGCTTTGATATTCTACGCAATAGGACCTGACAACTCTGCCTTAAAGGTCATGTCAGATCGACCTTTTATCTAATCAATATTCACGAGAAGATCAACTAAATTCAACCTATGAAATCACGCATTTTATATGCACTTCTTTGGAGTGGACTGAACTAAAGAAAATCCACATAAAACATAGATCTGTATCTGAATAAAGATAAATTATTTGTGCATTATTGCTGTGGATTGCACTGTAAATTCAAAGAAATGCACTAAATGGCATGTTTTACATCAAGAATACAAAAGAAAATCATGGGCGCTGTGTCATGTGTTTGGAAAATATATATTGTACCGAAATTATTATGACATTAGATGTTCTAAATAGTAAGTTATAGTATGTCTAGCCTGCTTAGCTCAATTGATAGCGAAGTACACTATTGACTCGCAAATGTAATTTTAGTGTGGGTTCAGTCCCACGAATCAGTACATTTTTTTTTTGCACCATTATTGAATTCTGTCAAATAATCTTTTTTTCTTTCTTTTTTTAGTAAATATTCAATAAAGGTTGGTGTGTTATGTTTGTCAACGCAATTATTTTGTGTTTTATAAGCTAAAAGTTACGGACATGGTCTCTTTCAATACCGACCATAGACTGCTACAGCGTTTTACTGAAATGTGACATGCGCAGTGAAGCAGTCTATACCGAGTAGTTTTGTAGGCTGAAATCTGATTGGCTTATCGTAAGGTCAATCTGACGTGACCTCCAGTGCAGTGTTGTCAGATCCTTATATTGGTAATTTAGAACCTTCAAATGGTCGTAACTTCTTTGTTTATCATTCAATTTTGATAATTATTTCACCTTTTTGCATTTTTTTCTGAACTCTAAAGAATCAAGTTGGTTTGACTGAGTTGCTACATTCACTTTAATTATTATTAATAAAACTGTTTGGTCAGAAAAACTTGACAACTGTACGATTTTTATGTGCATAGATCATTAATATCAATTGATATGATGCCTTAAAGCTACTCACGCTATACTTAAATTGATACTCATGAATATGAATAAGTCACATGTGATGTCAATTCAGTTGACGAACAGCCAAAAAGTTGGTATATAAGCCAGAAATCGATGCATAAAATATCACATTTTATCTAGCCTTCGTACAGGTAACATCGATAATGTACGGCTTCCAAATATATTTCATGAAAAAAAAATAGTTGCCCGGAACAGGATTTGTATCAGGGACCTTGCAATTTTATTTGTAACAATGTTTTACCACTACATCACAGAATCTTGCTGGTATGTAGTAGCATTTCTAACACTAAATAGTATCTATAGCACACACTTATCATTCCCTATATAAAGATTTAGTTTTGAGATGGAATCTTAGTTAAATTGATAATAAAGAGTATTTCACCATGCATGGTTATTTACATGTGCGTATATACCGATACATCTTGAGGGTCGTTCAAATATGTTAAGTTATTTTGAATCATAATATATTTTACTAAATATACAATGTTCTCAAGAAGTCGCCATAGCTCAGTGCTAAGCATGTTGGACTGTAAATCAGAAGGTCGTGTGTCTGAGTCACGAAAAAGACAAACATTTTTTTCTTGTAAATTACAATGCTACCTGTGTACAGATAAGATGTGCACTGCTTGAAGTCTATAAAACAAATGGTGTCCTGCGTTAAATTTGATCGCTTAAATACCCGAGCTGGTGAACATGAAGTTACAAAAAAAGACTTGCCTACAAAGGATAAAGCGATTTAAATACAGGTTCTGTAGCTTTGAGGCTGTAATAATCATTGTTTTGTGAAAAAATTATTTAATAGTATGTTCAACGGCTAAGAAGGTTCTAGTTTGATTTAACCTATAGCTGCTATGCTATGATGCAAAGGGAAAGGTCACCAAACTATGGTATAATTTACGCCACACATAAAAACACGAGAATATCAATGATATATCTATAACATATCTATAACTTGTTGAATAAGTTCCTGTATATTTTCGATTTTTTTACGAAAAAGGAATTATTTTCAAGGAACCAATCTTAGGATGTTCAAGTGCAATACAAAGCATCTGCAGATTCATGTCTCAGGGCAGTCATGTCTCAGGGCAGGATTTTATAAATATCTAAGTCAAAAAAAGAGACATAATTTTGCTAAAATGCAATACACAGTTATGGAACTTGTGTGTGAGATTCCGAGTGACCTTGATGATACCGAAGACATATACCGGTAAGTGAAAATTCAGATCACTTAAACTAAAGCAATCACTAAAGGTGATTAATACCCCCGCTTGGTAACCTGTTTGAATATATGCATATCCTCCAAAAAGGTACTGATTCTGTATGTTCATATAAATTAACTAAAAAACTAATTTAATGCAAATAATTTGAAGGTGATATCTGTTAAATAACGTGACAAATAATTAAAATATGTGGGGTCTTAGTAAAAATTAGTGGAGTGTAACTTTAAGAAGTCTTATAATTATGTAATTAGTGGAGTGTAACTTTATGAAGTCTTAAATTATGTAATTAGTGAAGTGTAACTTTATGAAGTCTTATAATTATATAATTAGTGATTAGTGGAGTGTAACTTTATGAAGTCTTAAAATTATGTAATTAGTGGAGTGTAACTTTATGAAGTCTTATAATTATATAATTAGTGGAGTGTAACTTTATGAAGTCTTATAAATATGTAATTAGTGGAGTGTAACTTTATAAAGTCTTATAATTATGTAATTAGTGGAGTGTAACTTTATGAAATCTTATAATTATATAATTAGTGGAGTGTAACTTTATGAAGTCTTATAATTATGTAATTAGTCGAGTGTAACTTTATGAAATCTTATAATTATATAATTAGTGGAGTGTAACTTTATGAAGTCTTATAATTACGTAATTAGTGGAGTGTTTTATGAAGTCTTATAACTATATAATTAGTGGAGTGTAACTTTATGAAGTCTTATAATAATATAATTAGTGGAGTGTAACTTTATGAAGTCTGATAATTATGTAATTAGTGGAGTGTAACTTTATGAAGTCTTATAATTAGTGGAGTGTATTTTTATGAAGTCTTATAATTATATAATTAGTGGAGTGTAACTTTATGAAGTCTTATAATTATATAATTAGTGGAGTGTAACTTTATGAAGTCTTATAATTATATAATTAGTGGAGTGTATTTTTATGAAGTCTTATAATTATAAAATTAGTGGAGTGTAAATTTATGAAGTCTTATAATTATGTAATTAGTGGAGTGTAACTTTATGAAGTCTTATAATTATATAATTAGTGGAGTGTAACTTTATGAAGTCTTATAATTATATAATTAGTGGAGTGTAACTTTATGAAGCCATATAATTAGTGGAGTGTAAATTTATGAAGTCTTATAATTACATAATTAGTGGAGTGTAACTTTATGAAGTCTTATAATTATGTAATTATATTGAAAATTGAATTGAATTGATATAATTATGTAATTAGTGGAATGTAACTTTATTTATTATGAAGTCTTACAATTATGTAATTAGTGGTGTGTAACTTTATGAAGTCTTATAATTATATAATTAGTTGAGTGTAACTGTATATGGTTTCCATTAAGTATGTTCACATCATACCAAAATGGAAAAGCAAACATGCAACCATGCAACCATTATCTGCTAAATAAATCAGAAGTGATTATTACATAGCCCCCACGAAACCTTGTTTGGCGGGGGTATAACTATGTGGAGTCTTACATAAAAATTAGTGGAGTGTAACCACTTATGAAGTCTGTATAAATAGTGGAATGTAACCTTATGTGGTTTTCGTAATGTATTTTCACATCAAACCAAAAAGGAAAAGCAAATATGCAACCATGCAACCATTATCTGTTAAATAATGCAACGGGACTTGATAGGAAGGGATGCGACGTAAATTAGTGGAGTGTAACCTTATGAGGTATTAAAATTCATAGTGTGTAACTTTATGAAGTTTTCATTATGTATTTTCAAATCATAAGAAAAGAAAAAGAAAATATTTTTTATGAAACCATTATCTGTTAAATAACAGGACAAATAATTAAAAACTTAGTGGAATCGTGTGTAAAAATTAGTGGAGTGTAACCTTATGAAGTTTGTTTAATGAATGGAATGTAACCTTATGTGGTTTTCATAATGTATTTTCACCAAATATCAAAAAAGGAAAAGCAAATATGCAATAATTATTTGTTAAAGAATGCAACGGGACGCGACGAGACGGAACGCGACACAACGTAATTAATGGAGTATAACCTTACGAGGACTTAAAATTAGTGGTGTTTAACTTTATGGGGTTATTATTACTTATTTTCACGTCATAAAAAAAGAAAAAGAACATATGCAACCATTATCTGTTAAATAACTGGACAAATAATTAACAAGAAATCCGCGATTTCACATGTCTCGCCTAACTGTGGCTGGACTTAAAAATAAAAAGAGCAATGATGCTTAAATGAAAGTTTGTAAACATGTTAGTAACTAAAAACGATGGAATTTGCAGAGATGACATTTAAGTTCATTTTTTAAAAAACAAGTAAAACAACAGTGATAGGATGGTCTTAGATCGCTCACCTGGTAATCATGGGCAATAAGTCTGCTGTGTCTAGTATGGCATGGGTATTTCTTAATTTGTTCCACTTTCTTCTATGAATGAAATTTCTTAAAAATGGGTGTGTCTGGGTGGGGGTGTGGTTGGGGGTGGGGGTGGGGGAGGGGGATGGGGGGGGGGGGGTTGGCGGGGGGGCTTAAATGAAAGTTTGTATTGCAGTTTGCTGAGATGACATTTAAGTGCATTTGTTTAAAACATTATAAAAACAACAGGGATAGGATGGTCTTGGATCGCTCACCTGGTAATCATGGGCAATAAGTCTGCTGTGTCTAGTATGGCATGGGTATTTCTTAATTTGTTCCACTTTCTTCTATGAATGAAATTTCTTAAAAATGGGTGTGTCTGGGTGGTGGTGTGGTTGGGGGTGGGGGAGGGGGATAGGGGGGGGGGGGGGGGGGGTTGGCGGGGGGCTTAAATGAAAGTTTGTATTGCAGTTTGCTGAGATGACATTTAAGTGCATTTGTTTAAAACATTATAAAAACAACAGGGATAGGATGGTCTTAGATCGCTCACCTGGTAATCATGGGCAATAAGTCTGCTGTGTCTAGTATGGCATGGGTATTTTTTAATTTGTTCCACTTTCTTCTATGAATGCCATTTCTTAAAAATGGGGGTGGGGTGGGGGTGGGGGTAGGGGGGGTGTTATATTAACATTCTAAACAAATATGGTAAAGAACACATAAAAAATGAAGTAACTACAGATTTAACAAAGGAAAATACAATGTAGCATTTTTCAACAAATCAAGGGCCATAACTCTGTCATTAATAAGAAGATCTAGCTGGTTTTCCAACTTATCCAAGATTTAATTGATATACCGCGCTTTGCACAACTAGACATCATACTGAGGCTTCCTACCAAATTTTGTAGAAATCCAACAAGCCGTTTAGGAGGAGTAGCGCCGACAAGAAATTTGAAGTAAAAATGTCAAAGGGCCATAACTCCATCATAAATCAGCGAACTGGAACAAAAGCGCAATATATACAACTAGACATCTTACCGATGCTTCCTGCCAAGTTTCGTCAAAATCCAACAAGGCGTTTAGGAGGAGTAGCGCCGACAAGAAATTTAAACTAAAAAGGTCAAGGGGCCGTAACTCCATCAAAAAAAAAAAAGGCAATAGGCACAACTAGAAATCATAGCAATGCTTCCTGCTAACACGGCATTAACACACAAAAAAAAGCAATTCAAAAAATATATATGAAATAAAAAAATAAAAATTAAAAAAAAGAAAGAAAAAAAAAATCTAAAAAAATCTATATATATTTAAAAAAAAAAATTAAACAAAAAAAATAATGTTTGGTATAGATAAGATGAAAAATGAAAGCCCTATCATATTAACGAGGCAAAATATAACATTTTTAACTAATCAGGGGCCATAACTCCGCTGTTACTGGTCCGATCTGGCTGGCTTTCAAACTTTTCCGAGCTTTCATTGATATTAACAATCTGTTAAAGTTTGGTTAAGATCGGATGAAAATGAAGGCCCTTGGTCAGCAGAGCTAAAAATCATCAGCTCCAAAGAGTAGGTCAAGGTCATAGATGAAATCCATGTGTCCAAAAAGATGCACTACCCAAGACACAAATTGTCAATAGAATATTTTTTCTCTCAAAGATTAAGCTATAAATTAGGTTTAAAACATCTAGTGCATAATTATAGTTCATGAGAAAGTGATGTAAATGTAACAATTAAAGTTATCTGCCTTTTGCTTGGGTGGTGAAGGTCATATCCATATTTGCTTTGTCACCTTGCAATGTACCACCCAAGATACAACTATAAGCAAAGTTTGAAAGGTCTTAGTGCATACAGTTTGTAAAAAAGTGACCTAAACGCCAAAGTTGAAGGTAAACATTATAAGGTTATCTGCCCTTTGCTTGGAGAGTCAAGGTCACATCCACATTTGCTTTGTGACGTTGCGATGTACCACTCAAGATACAACAATAAGCAAAGTTTTAAAGGTCTAGTGAATACAGTTTGTGAAAAAGTGACATAAACGCAAAAGTTGAACCTAAAAATTAATTAATTTATCTGCCCTTTGCTTGTAGGGTCAAGGTCGCTTTCAACTTTGCTTTGTTACGTTGCGGTGTACCACCCAAGATACAACTATAAGCAAAGTTTGAAAGGTCTAGTGTAAACAGTTCGTGAGAAAATGACCTAAATGCAAAACTTGAATGTTGACGCCGCCACTGGCGCCGGAAAAGCAACACCTGTCTTTTTTTTCGAAAAGGCGCGACAAAAACTTAATGGAATCTTATGTAAAAATTAGTGGAGTGTAACCTTATGAAGTCTGTATAATTAGTGGAATGTAACCTTATGTGTTTTTCATAATGTATTTTCACATCATACTAAAAATGAAAAGCAAATATGCAACCATGTAACTATTATCTGTTAAATAATAAAAGGCGACACGACGAGACGTAAAATAGTGGAGTTCACCTTATGAGGTCTTAAAATTCAGTGTGTGTAACTTTATGAAGATTTCATTATGTATTTTCAAATCATTAAAAATTGGAATGTAACCTTATGTGGTTTTTATAATGTATTTTCACATAATACCAAAAAGGAAAAGCAAATATGCAACCATGCAACCATTATTTGTTAAATAATGCAATGTGACGTGACGAGACACATCACAAAATAAATTAGTGGAGTGTAACCTTACGAGGTCTTAAATTAGAAGTGTATATTTTTATGAGGTTGTTATTACTTATTTTCACATCATAAAAGAAGAAAAAGAACATATGCAACCATTATCTGTTAAATAACAGGACAAATAATTAAAAACTTAATGGAATCTTATGTAAAAATTAGTGGAGTGTAACCTTATGAAGTCTGTATAATTAGTGGAATGTAACCTTATGTGTTTTTCATAATGTATTTTCACATAATACCAAAAAGGCAAAGCAAATATGCAACCATGCAACCATTATTTGTTAAATAATGCAATGTGACGTGACGAGACACATCACAAAATAAATTAGTGGAGTGTAACCTTACGAGGTCTTAAATTAGAAGTGTATATTTTTATGAGGTTGTTATTACTTATTTTCACATCATAAAAGTAGAAAAAGAATATATGCAACCATTATCTGTTAAATAACAGGACAAATAATTAAAAACTTTGTGGAAGCTTGTGTAAAAATTAGTGTAACCTTATGAAGCCTGTATAATTAGTGGAATGCAACCTTATGTGGTTTTCATAATGTATTTCACATCATACCAAAAATGAGAAGCAAATATGCAACCTGAACCATGTTATTATTATCTGTTAAATAATAAAATGCAACGTGACTGGACGTGACGCGACGCGATGGACAAAGTGATTCCTAATATAGCCCCCACTACTTCGAAGTGAGAGTAACTTTACATACCGAGTCAAAAAAGAATTAAAGCGTGCACTCAAATTTGCATAATCAAACTCATTATGAGTATTACATTGCTGTAAACTTTTACGGCATGTTCAAACATTCTAACTTGATGTTTGAGAAGAATTTTAAGTTAAAAGTTAAGATAAAAGTTTGACATTCATGAGAAATTCCAGAAAACCAGCAATTAACTTAGGACTTATTTTGAGTTTTCCCATTCAACACCATGCATTTTTTCTTATATGAGCTATTGACGTTGACCTTCCAGCATTCAATCTACTCTCTTTTTTTTAGTAAAGTGTAACCAACTCAATGCTTTTTATGCATTTTTTTTTTTAATTGCTTTTTTTTTTGTCTGTGTTAACGCCGTGTTAGCAGGAAGCATTGCTATGATTTCAATTTCATGCATTTTGCATTTTTATTTTTTTTGCTCTTTTTGACTCTGAGGAACTATGGAATACCGGCGGTGACATGCCAATTGCTCTTTGCTCTTTGCTCATTGCTCTTTGCTCTTTGCTCTTTGCTCTTTGTTAATTGCTCTTTGCCAATTGCTAATCGCTGTTATACAATTTAATTTAAGCCAATCAGATAGTGTTATTTATTCAGCGCCAAAAATTGCGGATATCTGAGATAAAATGTACGGGTGTGTGTCTTGTAAAATAGAGCCAGCGCCGGGGGCTAACTTTGCTGATTGCTCTTTGCTAATTGCTGATTGCTAATTGCTCTTTGCTAATTGCCCTTTGCTTATTGCTCTTTGCTAATTGCTCTTTGCTGATTGCTAATTGCTTACTTTGCTAATTGCTCTTTGATGATTGCTCTTTGCTAATTGCTCTTTGCTAATTGCCCTTTGCTGGTTGCTCATTGCTGATTGCTAATTGCCTTATTGCTCTTTGCTGATTGCTAATTGCTAACTTTGCTGATTGCTCTTTGCTAATTGCTCTTTGCTTATTGCTCTTTGCTAATTGCTCTTTGCTTATTGCTCTTTGCTAATTGCTCTAACTGCCAATTGCTCCGTGCGTTCAGGGTTCTATCATCGGTTACCGAAAGCACTCTTGGTAACCATTGGTAGCCATCGGTCACCGTTGGTAGTATTTCTTACTCTATACCCATCTTTAAAAAGCTTGATATACTTCGACAATCTGTTTTATCCATCTGAACATTAAAAAAATATATATTCACGAATATGTTTAGCAGTTTGATTAGTTTGTATCTGAACGAGTATATATAACTGCAATTTCTTATTCTGATTTTTACACCCCACCCCCACAAAAATATAGTGTTTGTACGTGTCTTTCAGTGTGTGAGTGTGCGTGCATGCGCACGTGTCTGGGGGCTCGAGCGCGAGTGTGTGCATGCGTGTCTACGTGCGTGTGTGTGATAATTAAAAATAAAATAATATCTTGTCGCAAATGGAACCTTCGTAAAATAAAACTTTTTATATTTTTTGCACTAAGCAACCCACCGAGAAAATGCCAAATATTAGCGTTTTTTTTCAGTAATAGAATGCTGTTTACTTGACATTAAAGGGGCACACGGCAATATTGATATATTTCTTTAAAATTCACGGCGTCCCGTTAGTTTTCCTACATAACTTTCATTTGTTCAATCATTAATATTAATTATTAGAATAGTTCAATGCAAATTGTGTTTATATATTACTAACTGTATAAACTGTTTCAACAGTAACATATAAAAAAGAAAACTGGTGAAATAACGAAGGCAACTGAAATCTCAAAATTGTATTTAATTATATGCAAGCCTTTTGAAAGTCAAAATGATACAGGAGTAATAAATGAAGGTGCTAATGTTAATGCTTGATATAAAACTCAGCATTGCCATGTGTCCCTTTAAGTTCGTACATCTTATAAATTGGAGATTTATTGGCATTAAAATATCAGCTCTTCCCATTGCGACTATGGTATTGGAAGCCATTTTGAGTGTGTTAAAACGGCTACCGATGGTTACCAAGTGTGCTTCCAATGGTAGAATCCTGAATGCAATTAGAGCAATTAGCAATCAGCAAAGAGCAATTAGCAAAGAGCAATCAGCAATTAGCAAAGAGCAAAGAGCAAACAGCAAAGAGCAATCAGCAAAGGGCAATTAGCAAAGAGCAAAGAGCAATTAGCAATCAGCAATTAGCAAAGAGCAATTAGCAAAGAGCAATTAGCAAAGAGCAATCAGCAAAGGGCAATTAGCAAAGAGCAATCAGCAAAGAGCAATTAGCAATCAGCAATTGGCATGTCACCGCCGGTATTCCATAGAGGAACTCACAGGTGGCTGTATCGGTGTTGGGAACTAAAAAAAAAAAATTCCAAAAAAAAAAAAAAAATTTAAAAATTCAAAAAAAAAAAAAAAAAAAAAAAAATCCTTTTTTTTTTATGTTATTTGTTGAAAACAAACATATTTTAAGTTTTCCTGGAAAAAACATCCCACAGTATCGTAGTTATATTTGTTGAAAACAAACATATTTTAAGTTTTCCTGAAAAAAATGTCCCAGAGTACAGTATCGTAGTTATAAACATATTTTAAGTTTTCCTGAAAAAAATGTCCCAGAGTATCGTAGTTATAGCCACCTGTGGAGGAACTCAAACTGTACTTTATTAATGCATGCTGGTGCATTTTGTATATTAATTATAATATTCTTTTGGTAAATTTGTCATTACAACTATTTGAATATTGTGGACACTTTCTTTTTGACTCGGTATACGTAAACTTAATGTTGACTCTGGCGCAGTGATACCAGTGCGTCGCCACCTTCTTCGAAGGAGAAACAATAAAATTGGTAAGTTGCATGAAAACCAATTTACTGCAAATAGGACTCCCGTTGATGTTGGAAGTTAAATGACCACACAATTGTAGCTTGACGAATCATAAATAGTTTATTAATTTATGACACTTCATTCAAGAGAACAAACAATATAATAATAATATAAATATTAGAATGAAGCACATGAAATACAGGTACCTTAGCATAACTAAACACAATGTAAGCACAAATTTACACAAATTGTGGGACAAAATGTCAAATAATTTAACCTGCCAGTAATTCTGAAGAGCTGAAATTTATAGATAAAATGTTACTACTTGAACACAGCTTTTCACATAAGACATGTAGCTTGACATTTTGAAAAAATTCAAAAAATTTACAAAATATATTACAACAAAGCCAACATTTCTTTATAACCGGGTACATTAATTTTAGATGCATTTGTTAAAGACTACATCGCATAATGTGTAATCCCATTTAAATGTCATATAAAATTAGATGAGTTGTGTGTGTGTGTGCATGCGTGTGTGAAAGAACTCGAAAGTTACTTAAAAAAGTAACACAGGAATTAGCATAATTTATGTTTCGTCTAGAATTTTCCAGACAAACTTTGTAAATCGTTATAAATATTAATATTACATACAAAATTATTTTTTCTTAGGATTTTTTCATTTTAAAATCCTTGAACAGCAAAAAAATTCTTAATATTTGAAAAAAACATTCACGATATCTTAATTCAATAAAACACAATTTATAAAAAGAAATCTACGAAAATAAATCAAACTCTGATGAACCGCAAAATTGCCGTATACATAATTCAGATGTAATATTTATTTCTCAACTTATTTTCCAAGTATAGTTATTTCTTTTACAATAATAATAAGATGTTTGTCCTCCGTCAACCGCCTATCTCCTATCCCCACCCCTGCCCATAATACATATTTATTTAGATATCGGTGCTACTGAAATAGTCTAAAAATGTCTGTGGCTCAAAAAAACAAAAGTAACAAAAATGAGTTCTTTAACACACGCACTCACGCAAAAACTGCCATTTCATATTCAATTCCTTATTATGCACTTCCATATGCAATTTCAATTGGAATCAGGGGACATAATCCTTAAAGTAGCTATCTCGCCAACAACAACAGTCAAATTTTACAACATATGTACACCGTTTCTAAACCGACTGACCACAAGGTGTATATAAAACTTTTATATTTTCAGAATCCAAACTCTTTAGACACAAAATAAAAGGCTTTAACCAGCAAGACCAAACCCCAAAACTGGAACGTCAAATTAAGTTACCAACTCATAATTCAGTTAACGCATCAGTTATTTTAAGAACCCGTGAATAAACTTATACATTTACATATACATTATTATATGACCTGAACACCTGGATAGTTTCGAGAAACAGTTTTATAGTGTAATTTGGCGGGTTAGTTTCTTTAAGCATACGAACAGCTACAAACACAAGTTAAATACGTCGACTACCGTACACAAACTTCCCCAACCTCTAGTTATACTAGATCACATTGTTATTTAACAACAATTCTACGATTATGATAAAGTACATACAAGTGATGCTTTACAGACCCTTAGCTGTGAATAGTGTGGCGGGGCGGGGTGGGGTTACTTAAGGGAGATTATGCAGCAATAACAAGCTTGTGTTAAGCAATTGAAAATGCAGAGTATACTTTGAGAAGATTATATTATTATGAAACCCATTCTCGCCCTCGATCGATACTAGTATCATCTCTCGTGTTTGGCGCTTGGAATTATGGGGGAAAATGTAGTCCGGTCAGGTGAATTGCATATATATAGCTATGGACAATCTAGACACGCCGGAAAAAAGCACTGCACTTTCCTCAAATGTGTGTTTTATATTTCTTTGTATTTTTAAAAGGGTCCCCAAAGGTTCGTGAATCACTAAATGTATTAGGATTATATGCACACCGAATTACCGCACCGCGGATGAAGTCCTGAAAAATTCGGAGGGCATCTGCCGAATATCAGTGATGAATTTGAAAAATTCGAAATGATGTATGTTATGAAACCTTCATTGCACTATTTGCTTCAGATCTTATGTAAAATTAGTCGAATTTGTTTTATATACTGCCCCAAGTTTACTAAGCACTAAACCTTTTCCCCCTTACTTTTGAACCCAGACGAAGGATATTTATGTTTTCTTGTATATGGTTTAAGTATGGATATGTTGAGTATAGAATGATAAAATGAAGTAATCGTAAAACAACATTATTTTTCAGTTCTATGCTGTTGGTAAAACCAGCCACCGTAAAATGTTGAATTGTAATCTTGGTACTCAGCAAACTTTAGGTAGTATATAAAGGTGTAGTGCATTTTTAAAGGAGATTTGTTTGAATATTTCTGTGAGACAGTGAGATGGTATGAATTTGTGATAGTTTGTCTCTCTGTGTGCTGTATGGAAATGAGCAGATGCATGATCAACTACTAATTCATCATTTCTTAAAAACATGGCAGAATTCATGAAATCGCAGTTGAATTAAAAATTACAGCTTAAAGGAACACTGTCCGTAAGCAGATATTGAGCATAACCAAATAACTGTCTGATTTTTATTCAGCGAAATGTATACATGAAAGCATTAGGACAGACTCAAATAAGTCTGTAATAATACATTCGTGGGTCTGATTTTTTTAAAAATTATTTACTGTTTGTAAACAATGCTGGATTGCAATATTTATAGTTGCTGTTGATCAAGTGCCATCCATCAGTGCATTAGGTTTTCTATATAATATGTCTCGCGTAAATCATCTGGTCCGTTTAGTTTAGTTAGGAGCACACTCGACTATTGCACGCTCTACTATTATTACCAGCGAGTGTAATTTCAATATGGGGTATGAGTTTCAACCCCACAAAGTAGTACTTACTTTTTTCATACCGCTATTGAATTCCGTCAAACAAAGTAACTATTCAATAACGGTTGGTATGTGATGTTTGTCAACGCAATTATTTTGTGTTTTATAAGCTAAAACTTACGGACACTGTCACTTTAACCTCTTAACATATTAGAATGTTTTGCAGTGTAAGAATGTACATGCATCAATATTCTCTTCAACATGATTTGGTTTTGCTTTATTCACAACTGACATCAACAACTACGTGCAACAATCACACAAGTTACAACCTTGCTATCGACTATTAAAGGGACACATAACAATGTTGCTATCAAATATTAAAGGGACACAAATCATAACAATCTTGCTATCAAATATATTAAAGGGACACATAACAATCTTGCTATCAAATATATTAAAGGGACACATAACAACCTTGCTATCAAATATTAAAGAGAGACATAACAATCTTGCTATCAAATATTAAAGGGGCATATAACAATCTTGCTATCAAATATTAAAGGGGCATATAACAACCTTTTGTATCAAGCATTAAAATTAGCACTAATATTTATTGATCTATATTCCTTTCAAGGGGTGAACGCAAAACTATTATAACTACACATAAATAAAGATAAAAATGTTCGCGCTGAGCCCTCGACTTTGACTTAAACCAGTTTACATATAATTAAGTCAAAGGACAACTTTTTCAGGAGTTTTAAATTTTTCTTCTGACATTTTTCTACCATCGTTTAAATATATAATTCGTGCAATATATTCAACAATTAGTAATATGCAAAAACAATTTCTTTGAACTATTCCAGTAATAATAAATATTGATTTGCAATTATCCAAGTAATGTAAACAAACAATGTCACTAATAAGTGACAAATGCCCCTGAAAATTTCGACTCATTTGACCCTTGACCTCCAAGTGTGACCTTGATCTTTGAGGTACAGACCCGATTCTTGCACACAATATACCTTCTCACTGTGGTTAATGTGTGAAGTTTCATGGAAATCCCTTCAGTTCTTTCAAAGTTATGGCTGAGACATGATTGTTTCGGATAGAAGGAAGAACGGACGGATGGTGCGCTTACAATATGCCTCTCTTTGGGTGCATAAAAAGCGTAACCACAAGTTTTAAACAAATCAAAATTGCCATGTGTCCTTTTAAACTGTAAATAGATCAGGAATAAAATCATTAATAGTCCACCTAAAATGAAAGTGGCCAGATCACAGATATAAGAACAATGCAAAAGCAATACCATGACCTGAAGAATGTACTTAAGACAAATACCTTAAAACATAAACAAATATTTTTCAACAAAATTTCATTTGTTCATAAGTTTGCCAATAAAAGTGAAGACAGTTATAAACTGGTATTTCATTGCTGGCGTTTTACACTCTTACACTACATCTACGGCACTTAACAAAAGCACAAGGTATCTAGCAACAGCATGATGGTCACAGAAGCATAATTAAAAGCAAACATTCCTTAATATCAGGTTGACTTTGTTCACAGAATAAAAAGCAACAGTAACATTTGTAAGAGGGACAAAGACTACATCATTAAAACCATATGTAATAACCAATGATGCGTCTGGTACCATCAAAACTCATTGCTTATAAACAAGTGCCTGGTACCATCAATACTAAATCAGAACTCGTTGCTAATAATGAATGAGGAGCCTGGTACCATCATGACTCATTGCATATAATTATTGAGGAGCCTGGTACCATTAAAACTCAATAAAAACTCATTGCTAATAATGAATGAGGAACCTGGAACCGTCAAACCTCATGTTAATAATCAATGAGGAGCCTGGTACCATTAAAACTCAATAAAAACTCATTGCTAATAATGAATGAGGAACCTGGAACCGTCAAACCTCATGTTAATAATCATTGAGGAGCCTGGTACCATCAAAACTCATTACTTATAATCAACGAGGAGCCTGGTACCACCAAAACTCATTACTTATATTCGATGAGGAGCCTGGTACCACCAAAACTCATTGCTTATATCCAATGAGGAGCCCGATACCACCAAAATGCATTGCTTATAATTAATGAGGAGCCTGGTACCACCAAAACTCACTGCTTATAACTGATGAGAAGCCTGGTACCACCAAAACTCACTGCTTATAATTGATAAGGAGCCTTGTACCACTAAAACTCATTACTTATAATCACTGAGGACCCTGGTACCGTCAAGACCCTTTCTCAAACCCAGAATAAATTAATGATGTTTTACAACCCTTTAACAGCTTAGGTCATATGGGGTTGGAATAGTGATGAGCAGTGAACATCAATAATGGAGATGATGATGATGAAAATGAATATCATGTTCTAGATTCGATCCCTATTCATATTTCCTAGCTAAGACAGACAGCGATCGACAACAGACAAAGTTTTTCCCTTGCCCCTTCACATAAAAACGAAGTGTTACTCTTTTATCAGTCATGTTACATCAAGCAGTAAAAGCTTAAATGTTGCAAATAAATATGACCTAATTAAAGTATTCAATTAAACTTTTGCTTTTTAATTACATCAAATGCTTAATCACCTGCACTTTTTGGTTCGAACCTACCGACTCTCAGAGGCTTTCTCTTTCTTTAGTGCTTGAAAATTGTTTAATGGTGACTGTTTTCTATTATTTCATGTTAAATTGCAAAGAACAACAATTTGAACTAGTTAATGTTTTATACTGATAAAATCTTATTAACACACATGCAGTGTTTCTTTAAGTACAGAAAAACAATCCCCACTTTTGAATAAAATCTACTTTAAAATAATTAGGTCATGCATATTTGCATAATTTTATCTTTGTTGCATTCAAGATGGCAACCAATACTAAAAATAGCTTCATATGAAAATACCACAGCACTTGCAACAACATTAAAAGCACTTTTATCAAAATATTGGGAAATAACCCAACTGGTAAAACAGATAAATACGAATCATGTTCCTTATAACTGCCCCACAAAAATGTATACAAGTTTATTTAATTAATATATAATACAGAACATCTTACAGATGCTCTTCCCTGTTTAAAAACATAATAATGCCTACAACCTTAAAAATAATACTGCTTTTATATTAGCAGCAAAGTTATTCCTCATGTAATTTCCCATTTGATCATAAAATCTTTCAAAAACCAAAATCATTCTTATCTAAGTTTACACAATACACTGAATTATGTCAAGTAAATTGAAATGCACAATTCCCCTCAGCTTACATTAACACAAACATACATATTAAACCCCATGTGCTCATCTTATATCCATATAATATTAACTCGACACATTTTACTACATTTCATTGGTTAAACCACATCACATGATAACTGTTCATCAATAAACTTTCATCATCAACAATCACAACTCTCGGATATTTGTAAAGATGTACATTATAAAGAAAACAAAGGTGTTCCAAAACAACAACAGTAAGGAGATTTTTAACATTTTGAAAAGAGAAAAAATGTGTTTCACATTTTAACAACAAATGTGATTTTTGGAATTTTCTGAGTGTATTGAAGTGGTCACGCACTAGCTAATAAAGTCCTTCAGATTTTATTCTATTTGTGATGTGAATTGGCAAGGTCTACGCGCCAATAAACAACGGAAAAGATGATATTAATCGTATAATTAACATTCTGGTGCATTTATTATGTAACAAGTTAATAAATTGGTTAGCGTTTCAAATTTGACCATAAAATGCTCGATTTACCATCTGAAAAATATGTGACGTCACATAACGTTGTAACAAACGACGACATGAACAAAATTCTGGCACCCATGAATTTGAGTTTTCAAAGAAAAACATGTGTACATGTATAATTTTATTTTCTATTTGTGACATCTAAATAGAAAAGCTTCAGGATTGAGATAACCAAGATATTCAATCTCTTCAATATCAAATATAGGGAGATTTTAACAATAAACTTTATTACGACAATCTAAATCTGCTTAAGCAAATTTAGCCAAATACGATATGGCTGTTTCTTTTAAAAACTATTTCAGATGGTCTTTTCAATTTGCAAGAAACTTGAAATCTACATGTGCCAGGCAGTTACAACTGAGCACGCAGCTGAAGCAATATCCTGGCAAGAATCTCGATGATAGTTTTCTTCAAATCGTATATAAACTCTTTGAATGACACACGGTACTGTAGTTTAAATTACTTACCAAATCTTCACCCAGGTATGTCCCAGCATGCCCTGGAAATCCTTTATAAGTCAATGGACAAAGCACCGAGCGTGTGTGCTTACAGGTATGTTTATAACAACTTGGATATCACAATAGAAACTGAACTGTTCCAATGCTAGTACTAGTTTTAATAAAATCGTCTTCCCTACACTATCAGAGTTAAGCACCATCTGAGATGATTATGCATTGATGGATAAAGGATTCTTTACGAATAAAGAATGGGTATTTCCACTTTCATTGAAAGATTGTCTGTATTCTTATAAACCCTATCTAGCTGACTTGCAGATAGGTTGCGATAGGCGACTCCGGCTGACATAGTAGTCCTTATAAACGTTATTTTTTCACATTAGTACATTGAATGATATGACCACTTATGGGTATTACCCAACCAGTTACGTCAGTGTGTACATTTTCACCAGATTCGTCGTATTTATGGCATAGAATATTGTTGAATATGATGGGGGAAAAACACTTTAAAAAGTAATTTAAATTATCAAAATATCTTTAAAATCACGCCTGTTGATATATGAATCGAGGACCCTGATCAAAATATTTCCCCTTTTAAAACAAAGGATACAGTCATTATTAAAGAGAATGTAGCGACACAGCCAAACAAGCTCTATTATTGAGACTTCTGAAAAACTTGGAAAAAGGTGAAACAATTATAATAATAATAAACATATAACCGTTTGAAGGTTGTTCTAATGGAAGCCGCCATTTTAGAACTGATGTTACGGAATATGGATAAATATCATTTAGAGCAAAGAAAATCACTGCAAATGAATGCAAAATCCTTTACTGGTCATATAAAGCATTACTGCCATTAAGTATACACATTTTTCATACAATTGCTGTCTTTTTTCCTTCTATAAATCAGCAAATTTTCATATTTATAAAATTTCCATAGATGGTAATTTAGAACTGTGACGTCATAGCTCTCAAAATGGTGGCTCCTATATCCGTTTCAACAGAACCTTCAAATGATCATATATTCTTTGTTTAGCATCCGATTTTGATAATTTGATAATTCTTTCACTCTTTTCCAAGTTTTACATAACTCCCAATAATAATGATTGTTTGGCTGTGTTGCCACATTCCCTTCGAGCAAGGGTTTTGTTCAGAATTATTGAGAAAAAGAAAAATGCGCAGAACCATGAGTACATATTATGCGGTAATCTTCAAAGATTTATAAAGGTTGAATATGTCTTTATGAGTACTACTACAATTTCTCCTGTCTGCACTGCAAGTACTCAATTACTCTATACATATGATACTGTGTGCGGCAGCCATTCTAACAGTTTCTTTTGAGATGTTTTCCCTCCTGTATCTCTGTTTGATCACTTTGGTTTGTCTGATGGTTGATATCAGCATGCTGATTCCCACCTAATACAGAACCTCAGCACCTGTGGCTGGTATGTACGTTCACTTGAGTTTCTTGATGGTTGATTTCAGCATGTCAATTCTCTCCTGATTGTGGGACCTTAAATCCTCTAGTTGATGTTTGTTCCTCATTAGTTCCTGCAATCAAAACAACATGTGTAAGAAGTGTGTACAAATATTAGTATATATAAATCCACATGTTTGTTCCTCCTTAGTTCCTGCAATCAAAACAACATGTGTAAGAAGTGTGTACAAATATTAGTATATACGTATATATAAATCCACATGTTTGTTCCTCCTTAGTTCCTGAAATCAAAAAAAATGTGTAAGAAGTGTGTACAAATGTTAGTATACAAGTATATATAAATCCACATGTTTGTTCCTCCTTAGTTCCTACAATCAAACAACATGTGTAAGAAGTGTGTACAAATGTTAGTATACAAGTATATATAAATCCACATGTTTGTTCCTCCTTAGTTCCTACAATCAAACAACATGTGTAAGAAGTGTGTACAAATGTTAGTATACACGTATATATAAATCAACAAGTTTGTTCCTCCTTAGCTCATGAAATTAAAACAACATGTGTAAGAAGTGTGTACAAATGTTAGTATACACGTATATATAAATCCACAAGATTGTTCCTCCTTAGCTCATGAAATTAAAACAACATGTGTAAGAAGTGTGTACAAATGTTAGTATACACGTATATATAAATCCACAAGATTGTTCCTCCTTAGCTCATGAAATTAAAACAACATGTGTAAGAAGTGTGTACAAATGTTAGTATACACGTATATATCTATCCTAATGTTTGTTCCTCCTTAAAGCCTGAAATCAAAACAACATGTGTAAGAAGTGTGCATGGGTGAAAGTTTTCAATTTCCCCAATACTGAAATCAGGCCGGGGGTCTAGGGGGCCGCCAGGCCCCCAGTCAGGTCCAGGGAGAAGCCCTGGTCAGGGGGTTCAGGGGGGCAAAGAAGCTTTTGGATTTTTGGTATTGTGATCCCCTTAAAATGCATTAAACATGTACATGTACTTACTGATATTGTCCATAACCCTCTTGAAGTTTTAAGTTGAAATAGATGCATGTACACAGCAATATCAATGTTCACAGCAGTCACCAGTCAATGTTCACCACTGTCTCTGTTCTATATACATATTTACATACAATGTTAACCACTGTCCCTGTTCTATATCCATATTTAGTCAATGTTCACTACTGTCTCTGTTCTATATCCATATTTAGTCAATGTTCACCACTGTCTCTGTTCTATATACATATTTACATTAGCAATTGCCCTGCCCAAAACCTCACTTGCCCCAAATTTAAGTCCACTTGGTCTTATTTTTGAATATTTATGCAGTAGTGTAAGGCCTCATGTATATCAATGAAATACATTCAGAACTAAACAAATATATTTTCGGTCCTATCTTTTCTTGCGAGTTGCGTTCTTTTTGGAATCGTGAAAACCGGTGACATATGAAAAAAGAAGCATATCGCTAAGTTTTGCAACGCATTTTGGGAAAGATGCACATCCATATATGTTAATTTCATACTTTATCAATGAAATACACTGAATACCTCATCAAATCGCGTTAATAAATGAGTGCTTCGAGTGTTTTAAAAATGTTCGCATTTTCTCGCAAAACAATCCAGGGCCACGCATTGTTATGATTTACGGTTGTCGTAAAAAATTGGTAGCCGTCGTGAGGAAGCGCTGGGACTCGGCTTTGTAGATTTACATTCATACCGGAAACCAGTTATGTCTGTTAAAAGCGTTTTGCCACAAAAACATTGCGTTTTCGAAGTGAAAACAAACTTATTTATATTAACAAAGGTAATAAACCAGACAATATTATATCTGTGTGACTTAATGTAGGTCAACATTTCCCAGCCCAAACATATTCTTACCCCCCACTAGAAAAACTCAACGGATTTACACGATTTGGAAAAATGGTCCCAGGGAGGGTCCCCAATACGGATTTCTGTTTCAATACGGAAAACTTTCACCCATGAGTGTGTACAAATGTTAGTATACACGTATATATAAATCCACATGTTTGTTCCTCCTTAGCTCATGAAACTGAAACAAATGTGTAAGAAGTGTGTACAAATGTTAGTATACACGTATATATAAATCCACATGTTTGTTCCTCCTTAGCTCATGAAATCAAAACAACATGTGTAAGAAGTGTGTACAAATGTTAGTATACACGTATAAATAAATCCACATGTTTGTTCCTCCCAAGCTCATGAAATTAAAACAACATGTGTAAGAAGTGTGTACAAATGTTAGTATACACGTATATATAAATCCACGTTTGTTCCTCCTTAGCCCATGAAATCAAAACAACATACAAGTGTAAGAAGTGTGTACAAATGTTAGTATACACGTATAAATAAATCCACATGTTTGTTCCTCCCAAGCTCATGAAATTAAAACAACATGTGTAAGAAGTGTGTACAAATGTTAGTATACACGTATAAATAAATCCACATGTTTGTTCCTCCTAAGCTCATGAAACTGAAACAACATGTGTAAGAAGTGTGTACAAATGTTAGTATACAAGTATATATAAATCCACATGTTTGTTCCTCCTTAGTTCCTACAATCAAACAACATGTGTAAGAAGTGTGTACAAATGTTAGTATACAAGTATATATAAATCCACAAGTCTGTTCCTCCTTAGCTCATGAAATTAAAACAACATGTGTAAGAAGTGTGTACAAATGTTAGTATACACGTATATATAAATCCACATCTTTGTTCCTCCTTAGCTCATGAAATTAAAACAACATGTGTAAGAAGTGTGTACACATGTTAGTATACACGTATATATAAATCCACGTTTGTTCCTCTTTAGCTCATGAAATTAAAACAAATGTGTAAGAAGTGTGTACACATTTTAGTATACACGTATATATAAATCCACATGTGTGTTCCTCCTTAGCTCATGAAATTAAAACAATATGTGTAAGAAGTGTGTACAAATGTTAGTATACACGTATATATAAATCCACATGTTTGTTCCTCCTTAGCTCATGAAATTAAAACAACATGTGTAAGAAGTGTGTACAAATGTTAGTATACACGTATATATAAATCCACAAGTTTGTTCCTCCTTAGCTCATGAAATTAAAACAACATGTGTAAGAAGTGTGTACAAATGTTAGTATACACGTATATATAAATCCACATGTTTGTTCCTCCTTAGCTCATGACAATATGTGTAAATAAGAGTTGTGTTGAGTTGTATGCACAAATATTTGCATACACATACATATAAATCCACATGTTTGTTACTCAATAAAAAATATCAACACATGTAACTAAGAATTGTATTTGAGTTGTATGCACAAATATTTCATTCTCTCTTGCCAGAGTTTCACAAACTGTCACTTTTCTTGGAATGAGGCGGAATGTATTGACCAATCAGACGCATCCTTTCAAGTTGAAGCAGAGATATTAACAGATCAATAATTGATTGAGAATTAATCAAGTTCAGTGCAATATTTTTGTCAATATAACTAGCCGACTAAAGCTATCTAGAACTATCACTGAAGGTGATGAATACCCCCGCTTTTTTATTCTAATTCAAACAAAGGGACATAATTTTATAATAAATTAGGCAGTTGTTAGGAGTATATGAAGTCCGGGAACAACCCATTCAAAACTGTTTGAGAAATGCTAAGTAATAAAAGTGTTGCTTGACGCGACAAAAATGTGTTACAGGATTGGATGGGACGTTACGGACGTCATTTCTATAGAAACCCCACTTCAATTTGTGAAAGTAGGGGATACTGGAATCTATAAGTGTAAGTTTTGTAAAGATCAAATAATAAATGAAGGTGCTAGAGCGTTCACAAGGCAGATAATGGCATTTTTCAGCAAATCAAGGGCCATAAATCCGGTGAAACTAGTCCGATCTGGGTGGTTTTCGAACTTTTCCAAGCTTTCATTGATATAAAGACCCTGGTAAAGTTTGGTAAATATCCGATTAATAATGAAGGCCCTATCGTATTCACAAGGCAAAAGTTAACAGACGGACAACTCGTCATCCCATAAGCTCTTGTGGCCTTCAGCCAGTAGAGCTAAAAACTAATGTTGTCGGACATTCAACCTATGGCTAGTGGCGGTTATTACCTCCATTTTCTGACTTAATTTGTCTGCCGTCTTGTTCAGCTCTGAGTGCTCACACTTCAGGGTTTTGTTCCTTTCTAGTAGGATTTGTCTTTCCAATTTCTCACCTATACAGGAAATAGAAAGAAATCATTTAAAATCCAGGCCTGTAATTCACCAACCATTCTTCAAACTATGCTTAGACACGAGTTTAAGCAAATTTCATTCTCACACATTCCCATGACCTTCAAAGATAAACAACAGTATGAATTTGCATTTTATTAGTATTTATCGTATCATTGTAATATACAAAACAGTGTTAGAAGTTTGTTTTTTTCTTGATGTTTAACTCTTGTCAGTTACGGGTGTAATTTCTGAAAGAAATTGTTTAGGTTATTACAGTTCTCCGCAACCCCCCCCCTCTCCTCAGGTATATGGTATCAGTGTAATATACAAAACAGTGTTAGAAGTATTTTCTTTTCTTCATGTTTAACTCTTATCAGTTACGGGTGTAATTTCTGAAATAAATTGTTTAGGTTATTACAGTTCTGAGTGGGTTTTTTCTTCAAAATTACTGCAAGAACTTATTTTCAGATATACATTCATTTTCATCTGTTTTTAAATCCTATAGAATTTACCTTAACACATATTTCTCCCGGGTTCTTTTACCTTCCTTGTTTACTAATTTGCCAGTGTTTAGACATATTTTAAACAAGCTCTTAAAAATGTAAATTAATTGCCTCTTGGGCAATCATACCTAACAAGAGGCCCAACAGGGCCTGTATCGCTCTACTGGCTATATGGATTCTTTGATGGGGAACACGACAACAACATGTGCAACTAGGCTTGGTACTGATCATTCCTGCCAAGTTTCACTGAAATCCAGCCAGGCGTTCAGCAAAAATTGTCTGAATAAAGTTTGTGTATATTAGGCAATACCTCATTCAACCAGAACACAGCGATGATAGGCGCAAATAGGCTTGGTACTCATCATTTAGTATCATGGTACTTCCAGTTTACGTCTTAATATGCATATTTCTAGTACTTACTTCGTGAGTGTTTATGGTAAGTTTCCATGACACCATCGATGCCCTGCCACGCCTCCACCCCGGGATATCTGAAAGGTGACGACAGTTCTCCAGAGTGAGCGTGCATGCCATGGTGAATGAGGCCATGTGATGAACTCTCCGAGGAGACTCGAAGTCGTTTATGGCTGCCTTCTTCCAGATTCTCTCCTATATCAAAATATAACAAAACTCTTTGTGAGCATTCCAGTCAGCAATGCAATATATATATAGATATTTGTTGTTTTGTCTTGAATAACATATTTTATTTCATCGAGAAGTGAGAAAACTTTATATTTTCACGAATGCGAAGCATGAGTGAAAATATAAAAGTTTTCTAACTTCGAGATGAAATAAAATGTTATTCACGACAAAACAACAAATTTTCTTTTTATTTTATGATTTTACAAACAATTATTTAAGCAATTTCAGTAACTAAACCGTTTTACACATCTGGCTATGCGCCCTGTTCACGATGACGTAACGAAATGTTACATGACATCAGTACTGACGTCACTTTTTTGAAACCTTAACGTCATAGAAAGGAAGTAATTAAATAAACAGTGGATGTAACAGTAAAACAGTTGGAATATCTTGTGAGTCGTGTTACTGTGCATTTGTGTTGGTTGTACATTAAAAAAGTAGTCTCGGCAGCTACTGTGGAATAACACTCTATATTCCACAGTGTGGAATAACACTTTTATTTCACTGATAAAATTCAGTATTTCATTGCTTATCATAAAATAAAATTATTTATTTTATACTAGCAGTGAAATAAAAGTGGTATTTAACACGTGTGAAATATTTAGTTCTTTTCTTTTAAATTTTCGCTGTACCTGAACTGTAAACTGCATTTTTAAAATGTAAAAAAATAACTATTTTTCTTTTTTAAATAACTATTAAATATATATTATTAGCTTTGAAATGATCAAAGAAAATGAGTCCTAGCTGTGGAAAATTCTGCATCATGTCTAATATCAAGAAAATGTAATCGGTTATACTACAGTCATATTATCACATGATTGTCTACTGTTACTGAATTTAATACATGTGATATTAAAATATTAACAATTTATAAAAAAGGAAATGTCCTCCCTATAAATGTCCTCCCTATAACAATATTTGGGTGAAACTTGGTAGAAACCAACATTTGATTATCACAGAATGTGTAATTAGGCCAAACAAACAAATAAGTGCGTTTCCTATTGCATGCTCTAAAAAAAATAGGGTCGGTCGGTAGGCATTTTTAAAAAAAAAAATTCTTTTGGAGCAAGATATTGTGAGATTCTACATGTATTTATCTCATAAACCCCACACAAGTTGATGATACAGCTGAAAGTTGCTCTGTGATGTCAGTTTACCTCGATATATTGTGATAAATCATTGTTCAGAACAATTGTTTTTTTATTTTTGTCATTATTATTTTTTTTATTATTTTTTTTTCATAAAAAGTTTTAGGGTCGGCCCCTTAAAAATAGGGTCGGTCGGGCCACCGGAAACACAGGTATTTTTTTGTTTGGCCTTATCAGTAAAGCAAATTAAAAGATTTCTGTTGTTCTTGTGAATGTCTGGAGGATATACTCCAGTTCTGAAATTGAACACTCACCCATAAAGGCAAAATGAGTTTCATGAACCAAATTGTAGAAAACAGGGTTCATAGATGTTTATTAAATTGCCTTCCTGGGATCCCGGATGTATTTTGATGGAATAGCCTTATAATCAGGGCTTCTAAAATCGCCGGTTTGTCGGTCCCCAGACCGAATTCTGTTTCTCCGGACCGATTTTCTTTTCAAAATCTCTGTTAAAATCGGTCCCAGATATTTTATCTATCGGTCGTTAAAAAATCTACAATTACCCTATACACTCCTTCTGATATCCTAAAATATGCCTTGCGGCAATATTTTTTGATCCATAACACGATTTTGTCACTCGCTGTGCGAAAGTAGGTCAATTTAGTCAATTTGGACTAAACCATTACCGATAGTAGGGAGTTTTCCGGAAGAGTCTATAGCGAGGTAGCATATGCCTTTGATGTGTGATCAGTGAAAGTATATCACGCGTTCTGTCGGTGCACTGAAGCGAGTGTTACCGTCTGTAATTTCTTTGATATACCGTTAGTCGTAAGGTGTTAGCCTGTTTGCTTGTGTCGGTTTGTTTTTTTAAGTGACCAAAGCTGGGACTGAAGTTTGTTTGCGTCATTAAAAAAAATTAAAATACCGAGATGTGTTAATTGTTTGTTTGATTTTTTTTTGCAATAACTTGAAGTATAATATTAATGACATTAATTAAGGAAAGTGATCAAACCTGACACCGTTTTTTTTTTAAGTCGGACCGAAATTGTTTGCGTTAGTCGTAACATTTGGTATTAATTAAACTAACTGATGAAAAACGATATTACTCAAATTTATGATTAAATTTAAAATTTATATCTAATTTTCTCTACAATACAATAGACAAGCTGCAATAGACCATTTTCATTTATTTAGTTACCTACATTAGTGATTAGAACACTTGTGAATCATGTGGCAGCGGGGTTTATCCCTTAAATTGCTGCTGAACAGTGTAATCACTCCAGGATATCGACGTTCAGAAAACACATTTAGAAAACATAAAAACAACATAAACTTAAATTTTTATAGGTTATTCTTTAGAAATATATTAAACAAAAAACAAACAAAAAATATCCCCTACTGAAGTCGGATGTGTTGGGCCTCGACGTGGCGCAGGGGCGAAACACTACGATATGTACGAGCTGTTTGGTAATTTGTACGTAGTGGCTAGCTGCAGCACAACGCATATCAAAATATACAAGTAAAATTTGATGGCATGGCATCAGTTCGCCGCAAAAAGATTTTGGTCAATGTTGTGAGAGTGTTAGAACCGACAAATGAACTTAACGCAACTTCCGGTTTATTAGACACTTCCGGTTTAATTCCTCAAATGATCAACACTTTTAATATTGAGTGAAAATTATTCATCCAGTAAAGCGAAGACATGATGTCAGTCATTAAAATGTACAAATTGAGATAAAGTAAGTTATAAATAATACAAATATAATACAAACATACATTTTAAATAGTTCTCTATATCAATGACTAAACGGAAAAATGTATGGTGCAGCTGACATGGTGGGTGGGGTACGGCGATTTTAGTGATTTTTTCAAAATAAGTGTGATTCTTACGGCAGTAAAAAACCTGGACCGATTTGCATTTTAAAATTTTAGAAGCCCTGCTTATAATTATGGTATTTTCTGGGATTCTGTATCCTGAACAGACAATAACGATAAACCAAGGGAAAGATCATATCGAGTCGGTCGGTCTTCAAACATTATTTCTGCTCTTACCTTTGTGTTTCGTCAATTCTTTTTGCCGAGTCGTTTGTAGAACGGAATCGTGGAATTCTTGAACAAAGTTTTTCGCCAGTTTGTTATGCTGATGATGACTAACAATTGCACTGTTTTCTCGATCGCTCACTTTCTTCTCCGTGTGTGTCCGAGATGCACTAGAGAAATGCGGAACACTGAGATATTTTGAGTCCAATTTGTGTTCGTTTGCTCTTGTCTCATGATTTGGAACATCTTCTTGAACATTTAAATCCGATTTAGGAATTACACTAAATGTCGTTTCAGTTTCCACGTGTTTTCTTTTCACAACAACTTTATCAACATCTATATCTACAGTTCCTTCACTGGTTATGCTCCTCCTCCTTCTTTCTGTTTCACACGCTTGGAATATTTGTTCATTAACTGAAAAACAGACACAGTATACATTATTTATCACATTACTTGCAGTGTGGGAGTGTAATAAAGGCAAGATATATTTATCATATAACACTAGTTCAATAAATATGCAAATGAAGGTCGGGTCATCGTTCGGTTCTTTCCGTTCAGTTCGGTGTAACATCGTCGATTTCCATTCTGTTTAAAATACCGGATTACGGAAATCGTGGATGTATTTGCGTTCTTTGGTGGCGTACGAGAGAAGACCGAGTCAACGTATGATATCATCATATAAACATACAACCTCATCAACCGACAACGTTGAATATAGCAGGCAGCTACATTAAACTTATGTTACTTATGAGGCTTTTTTTGGAGTCACGTGATAAATAAAATCTCACATTCATGCTTATTTAATATTAAATTTATTAAACTCTTTGGATAAAACTGATATGATGCTCGGCATCCTCGTATCATATTATTTTATCCAACTCATTTAATAAATTCAATATTAACCAGGCACTCATTATCTTCATATGACCACTACTTTATCTGAAAATGATATTTCTGTTCAGATATAACTCTATGTTAAAAATTACAAATAGGTTCATTTGACTCTTTTCAATTAAATGCATATAATTCATTTGTAGTAAAATATCACAAAAATGAAAGAACAAAATTGGACTCTTAAATCAGGTGCACTTTAAATTTGAAACAATACAAATGGGATCTGAACTGGTGGTCTCTTAAAGGGACAAACAGCAATCTTGATTATCAAGTATGAAACTATGCGACTCTAATTATATATCCAGTATCATTTTGATTTAAAACCTGCTTGCATATAATTAAATACAATTCTGAGTTTCATTTTTTCTTCTTATTCTACCACAGGTTTAAATATATTATTGGTGCAATATAATTATTGGTTAGTTACATGCAAGAAACAATTATTTTTTTATACTATTCTTAGTGTCACTTTAAAGAAGGTGGACTCTTAATAAAGGTTTAATATCTCTTGAGCAAGTTTGACTGCAACTTGCATATTCAATAAAGGATTTAATAAATGACCAATGTTCGTATATTCATTCTGTAAAATTCTGGTTAAGATCTGATGGAGAATTAAAGTGCTTTCTCGCTATTCTGCAATTTCCAATAATTGAAGGGCCATAACTCATAAATCTGGCTGGTTCAATAACTCATCAGACATTCTATCGTACATGTGATATCTCACTCTGTGAGACCAAAACTCACAGATTTCGTCTCTTCAGAAGTCACAAATCCATGAGATTTGGACATGAATTGAATTTTTTTTAAAAGCTATTAAATTACGTTTTTTTACTTTATTTTATAAAAACATTTGATAAAACCTCAAATACACTTTATTTTTATAGATCCTCACAGATTTTTGGACACATCTCCCTTAAAATAGTCTTAAATATCCCAGATTACGGCTTCAAAAGTATCACATGGTGGACACACCAAAAAACGTTTACTGTAGACAGATGGACGACTGCACAGACGACTAACAATTTGCCATGGCATAAGCTCTTACAACCTTCGGCCAGTAGAGCTAAAAATTCATTTTAAACTTCAGAGAGAATATTTTGAAAAAGAAACTTGTACAAGTGAGTAGGTGAAGAGCTTTCTAACCAAGCAAAAAGAAGCACATATGTGTTGGATATACCTCTTCGAGTTTCTGGTGTGACTGGTTCCAGTTTATGAAACTGAGACAGGAAGTGGCATTTAGGTTTGTAGTCTGGTTCCCTGCACAAATCTTCAGGATGAAAACTGGACCTCAAGGGAGTTGACTCTATTGGCATGTCCTCTACAGATACAGGACTTACACTTCTTTCTTTCATACGCCGTCGTCTTTTTCGTAATTTCTCAAAGTCAGCTTCTAATCAGAAAGTTAAGTGCAAAAAGAAACAGATTAGCAAATAAAAACACAAATTTACAGTATTTAAATACTCAATTCACTTTTGAGTCAAAACCTTGAACAAGAGGACCATGTCACTGGTACTAAACATTGACTCTAGCTCTTTTTGAAGATATATGGAAACGAGAGTCAATGACACTTCTAAGGTAGAGACAAAGACAAAAAAACACACTAGAGGGTGAGTTCAACTCTTTATTTTTCATTATATCATAAATCCACCGATTTATTTCAAAAATTGGGGAATGCTATTCCAATTTTATACGTTCAAACCATGTTCATGTTGCAAAAATATTGCCAATTATTGTTTAATTGTATGCCTATGTCTATTATAAGAGTGGGAGGTGTGTGTGTTTTCTTCAACAGGTCATACTTTTCGGTCCATATTTGTATTTTTTCATGGAAGTCAGACGTGTGTATATGTGGAGACGAAAAGCCCATCATGTAATCAATACAGTATTATAATTTTTTATCACATACTGTCCCTTGTTAGCAGTGTCGAACATCCATTTAATATTCTATTGTATGACACACGTGTAATACAACCTGGAACGATTTTGATTGGTTGAGTTAAACCTGTAACACTAAGCAAGTTTATTAACTGAAACTATTTTATTTATTACAAATTCACCCAGATCTGAGTCATAAACTTATTATTTGAGACAGCTTATGAAAATAATGCACGTTATACAAAACATTGCTGTTGGTTTGTTAAAAAGTTGGCGTAAACTGCTATTTTGTAAAGAGGTAAAACACAAACTCTTTTATAGGCAAAGTTATGTGTGAGACGCGACGTTACGACGTCACATATTTTATGACGTTTTGGCGATAAAGTGTGTCTGACGTCGTGGCGGTTCTATGTCCATCTGAATTAATTTTTACTAATTTGATTGCAATGTTATGAATTAGTTTTAATTTTAACTCGCCAAAAGGCTCGTTAAAATTAAAATAATTCATAACTCTGTTTCATAAATCTTATATGAAATGGGAACTTGTTTAAGATCCTCTATATCAGAAACGGTGTATATCGAATTTATCGTCATTTTTGGGTACAAGCTAAAGTCAGTGATCGGGAGCTAGGGTCAATGACATAGAGCTAGCGTCAATGCTAGGTGCATTTGATACTCCCAAAACCATATCAATTGCCATGATACCATGTACGATCTTATCCGACTAACCTCCAAGACACTGGAACTTGAGCCGCAAATATTATATGAAAAAAGTGAAAAAAAAAACAACATATATATATAATTATATACCTATACTGTCTAGATAAACACATGGCTGGGCTCTTCATTGGACCAAAAAATGTTTAGCCACTTTGGCTAAACCACCTGTTTTCATTAGCCAATTGGATATTTGTTTAGCCACTTTTGGCCTAGGGTTTTAGCCACATTAGCAGAATTTAATTCAAAAATTCCGATTAAATATTTGTACAACTTTCTTATCATATATTGGTGGTACCATCCAAAGTAGATCAAGTTTACATCCAAAGTAGAATAAGACCACAGTGTCTCCTTCCACTTAGTTGATATAAACAGTCAGAACATGGGGATGAGGATGTTATTGGCTCACTTTGCATAATTTATAGCTCTACTGGCCGAAGGGATGACGAGTTGTCCGTCGTCCGTCCATCGTCCATCTGTTAACTTTTGCCTTGTGAACACTCTAGGGCCTTCATTATTAATCGGATCTTTGCGAAACTTTGCGAAACTTTGCGAAACTTTGCAAGTGTCTTTATATCAATGAAAACCAGCAAAACTGGATCAGTAACACTGGAGTTATGGCCTTTGTTTTTTCTGAAAAATGCCATTTTGTGCCTTGTGAACACTCTAGCACCTTCATTTATTATTTAATCTTTACCAAACTTGCACAGATTATTAATATCTATGAAAGCTCGGACAAGTTCGAAAAACAGCCAGATCGGACCATTTATGCCGGAGTTATGGCCCTTGTTTTTGCTAAATGCCTTGTGAACACTCTAGCACCTTCATTTATTATTTGATCTTTACCAAACTTACACTGACTGTTAATATCAATGAAACTTTGCAGGGATGATCAATACCAGGCCTAGTGGTGCATATCATCACTATGTTCCGCAGGGATGATCAATACCAGGCCTAGTGGTGCATATCATCACTATGTTCCGCAGGGATGATCAATACCAGGCCTAGTGGTGCATATCATCACTATGTTCCGCAGGGATGATCAATACCAGGCCTAGTGGTGCATATCATCACTATGTTCCACAGGGATGATCAATACCAGGCCTAGTGGTGCATATCATCACTATGTTCCGCAGGGATGATCAATACCAGGCCTAGTGGTGCATATCATCACTATGTTCCGCTTGAATGATTTTTGGCCGAGTTAAAGGTTTATGCAAATTTTGTTGAGATTAGTCTCTTCTGAACTCATCACCGGATTTCAGCGAAAGTTTTTAGGGATGATCAGTACCAGGCCTAGTCGTGCATATCATTGCCGTGTTACGATGGTTTTTCGCAAAATTATGGCACTTAAAAGGTTTTAGTACACAAACTTTGTCCGGACTAGTTCTCCTGAACCCTGGCCAGATTTCAGTGAAACTTTGCAGGGATGATCAGTACCAGGTCTAGTTGTGCATGTCGTCGCCGTGTTCCGGTTGAATGATATTTGCGGTGTTTTAGCCCTTTAAAGATTTTGATAGTTTCTTCTGAACTCCTGGTCGAATTTCAATGAATTTTGGCAGGGATGATGAGTACCTGAGGCCTAGTTGTGCCCATCATCGCTGTGTTCCGGTTAAATGAGTTATGGCCTAATATACACAATCTTCATCCAGACAATTTTTCCTGAAACCCTGGCTGGATTTCATTGAAACTTGGCAGGAACGATCAGTACATGTACCAAGCCTAGTTGCGCATGTTGTTATTGTGTTGCCCCACCAAAGACTCCATATAGCCAGTAGAGCGATACAGGCCCTCTTGGGCCTCTTGTTATCTTGATGTGAGTGGAAAGCGAGCTTTCCTTTTGAAGACATTTGACATTTTTATGTGTTGGTGCATCGTGAAACCCTTCAATCAATCAATCAAGCAATTATTTACCCATGATGGAAAAAAAGGATGACACAGTAATCGTTCTGTTTTTTGTGGCGTTGCATACAACTCAAAATAAATGGCCTGTGTTCAATGCGCGAAAAATATGACAATGTATTTACATGTAAGTATCATGGGCCACTTTCTGTTTTGAGGGCCACTTCCTGTTTTGAATAACGGAGTTACAAAGTCATTATTTTAGCTAAAAGAATGTAAATCTTTGCAAGAGAAAGGTTATAACAATTTTGATAAGAGTTGGACGTGTTGTTTTACGTGCCATTTTACGCTGTTGTTTAAAAATGCGAATTTTTTTGGCAAGCTCTTGTTCGGTTTCTATTTTTCCTCCAGTATAGGCACACCAAGTGAGCTGCAGTTAGATGTCGCTATGTACATGGTACCGTTGAAATTAATATGGTTTTGGGAGTATCGAATGCGCATAGCATTGATGCTAGCTCCGTGTCATTGACCCTAGCTCCGGATCATTGACTCTAGCGCTTACCCAAAATTGACGATAAATCCACTGTACACCGTTTCCTCATATTACAAAATTCTAATACTGTGTAATGATTACATGATGGGCTTTTCATATCCACGTATACACACAACTGATTTTCATGAATAACTACAAATACGGACCGAAAAATATGATCTGTCCAGGAAAACACACAGACATCCCACTCTTATAAAAGATCTAGGCATAAAATTAAACAATAACTGGCAATATTTTTGCAACATGAACATGGTTTGAACACATATAATTGGAATACCATTCCCCGATTTTTTAAATAAATTGGTGGATTTATGATATAATGAAAATTAACGAGTTGAACTCATCCTCTAGTGTTTCTTTTTGTCTTTGTCTCTACGTCGGAAGTGTCATTGACTCTCGTTTCCATATTCTCCAAAAAGAGCTAGAGTCAATGTTTAGTACCCATGCAAGTTGGTCTGTGGACGCTCTACTGGCTAACATGGCTTTTATGGGACAGGGAGATGTTTCTGTCAATCTGTTGCCAAATGTTATTATATGTAAAGCAGTATCAGAAAATATTTAGTGTTGGGAATCGGCTGAAAATCCATGATCGATCATCAAAATATTTAACCGACCGATGTTCATTCATTAGTCGATTAAACACGGTTGCTAAATATGACACAAGTGTAATCATTTTTCAGACTATAACAAAGAAAAGAAACACATTTCAAGTATGTTCCGGTAATAAAGCAGCTGAATGAAACTGATCAGCATTTATTAGAAGTGTAAATATAATATGATATACCCCTTGTTTAATCGACAGAATGTGAAATAGTACAACAACTACTGACCAAATTATTAAAGTTGATTTCCTCAGATTTAAAGGGATAGATCAGGCTTTTTCTAGAACAAAATTTTTCACAATAAAAAAAAAAGTCATTAATTAAACAAATTTATGGTGTTCAGGTCTGAAATCTGAATCACCGTAAAGGTGTAAAATATTTCTGGCTACGAAGTGACACTCCCCCAGTTTTGCAGTTTTTTTCCCGCCAAATGTCAACGTGTACCTACTTTCATTTTTCAGTCATAATTAAAAAAAAATAACTACAAAAATATGTATTAAATGTTCCATTTTGAAGAAAACATAATTTATGTTTGAATTCTCAAGTTGTTTTATTTCAGTCATTATTTTTATCCAATCCATGACTTCACATTGGTAAACATTAGTCTCAAATTTACCCTGGTATAGTGCATACTAGATGGAGAAGAATGTATTTCCGTGTAAAAAGGATGTCATTTTAGACTTTGAGTTGACCAGAAATGTCCCCGAAGTGGTTTTGACCTTTAACCTCAAAGTGTGACCTTGACCTCGGACCTGGATTCTGTGCGTGACATGTCGTCTTGTTGTGGTGAGCACTTGTGCCAAGTTATTTGAAAATCTGTCCACGAATGTCGGAGTTATTAACCCGACACGAAAGCACTTCTTTTTGACCTTTGACCTCTAAGTGTGACCTTGACCTTGGAGCCACGGACCTGGATTTTGCGTGTGACACGTCTTGTTGTGGTAAGCACTTGTGCCAAGTTATTTGAAAGTCCGTCCAGGAATGTCAGAGTTATTGATAGAACCAAGATTGTACAGACGGACGGACTGACTGACGGACAGTTCGACTACTATATGCCGCCCTTCGAAGGCATAAAAATATCATTGTCAATTGGCAGCCACATAAAAGCCGGATGTACCCCACTTTTAAGACACAGTTATTTGCACATTTTCGCAACCCTTTAAGAAGAGAAACTATCAATCAATAAAAAATTAATGTTTACTATTCCATACCTTTCCTACGTCTGTGTGTAGTGAGGCCAAGCTGGGAGAGAAGCTTCAGTTTTTTGAGAGACGAGTCCAACTTGAGCGGGGGTCCTGATGCTATGAGTAGATGTTTCCCCTTGTGTTCTTCCTCGCTAGAGTAATCACAGTCGCTATCACTGCAGCATGACGAACGGTTGTCGCGAGACTTGTTCATCCGTTGCTCCTCCAAATCAAGTTTACTGACACACGACTGAGATTCAAGTTTTGTAGAAGTTGAAGTAGAGATCTTTGAACTGTCGACATGGTTGGAGGGTAAGGGCAAGGTCTCTGCACCTGGGGGCATCCCACCCGATATACCTGCAGCACTGTATGAGGGAACATTTAGTTGGGTAGTGTGTGAACTAAGCGAGGGAACACCTCCCTGATGATGATGTGAGGACGTCGACTCTTTCAAATTTTGAGGAGTACGAGAGGAACTTGTGGAACTGTTTTTCGTACTTTGATTGTCCAATGAGTGAAAGGCGCTTGATGGAGAGCCGAATTTATGCGAATCATTGTCGCGACTGTCTCTGTCAGACATTTTGCTATCGTGTGAGGACAACGGTCTGTCATGTAAGAAGTTCTTATCGTCTATATCAGGTCTATAGTGAAATAGTTTATCCCTGTCCCTGTCTCTATCTTTTTCGCGCTTGGCGCTTCCGTGATTTTCGTAACCATTTGGCAGCTGCTTACTGTCAAAGGGACGGAACAACCCGCTGTCGGGAAATTTGTTTGCCCGAGAATGAGGGTCGTCCCTCGACTGTGGAGAGATGAGCGGAGGAGGACGGGATCTGTCTCCTTCCCTGAGCGGGTTCACGAGGGAATAACGCTTCTCAGGATCGTCTGTGTAACTCTGGAATAGACGGAGAACAAATATGAATGTAAGTTTTACTTTTATTACTAGATATATGTTGTTGTTTTTTTCATCAGAAATTACAACAAGCCATGTTTGCAAACCTTCAATAGCATTAGAAAATGTGTACTCGAGACAACGGAGGCCCCGCTTTAGCACTGTCAATCACATAATTTTTCCCCAAATTAGGTCATGGTCATTCACATTGACTTACTGATTGTAGAACATGTTGCTGTCAGGTAGATGTGTTTATGAAGACTTTTGGCATCTGAGTAATGGACATGATCAAACATATGGAGTGATTTATTTATGTAAAACTTGAATGTAAATTAATGAAGAGCAAAGAGTAGGTAAAGGTCATCTGTTTTAGGTAGAACTGTCACTGTGTGTATGAAGTTTGAAAGTTGCATGCTTTTGTATCTTTAATGAAAAAATATTAAATTTAAAACTTTAATGTAAATTAACAAAGAGAACAAAGTAGGTCAAGATCATTCATATTAAAATGTTTTAGGTAAGACCCTACTCGCATATATGTGATACCTCACGGCGTGAGATGAAATCTCACGGAATTTTAACCCTCCTCCCAGCCCCACGGAATTGTGTGGAAAACTCCCGTAAAATTGCTAAAATCGATTTTTCGAAAATCATCAGTCTATTTCCTTTGTTTGGTATATGTTTGCGTAAAAGCTAACATGATGTTATTGTCTCGCGAATCGCAAGACCATTACGTGACATACCTGGATTTGACCTGGATCAGTAGCCCATGGTGGAAATTGGGTGAAACTGTTATTTGCAAACAGTTTATTGGCTTAATTGATCTTATCAAAGGATTAGCAGCACACTTATGAAGTCTTTAATGATGTCTGTAATTACACAGGTTCGATACGACTTGAAACAAATTTCCGGTGCCATTTATTTAGAAGTTGAAAATGAATGTTTGTCAACAGAACATGTTTTAATATATGTGTTGTATTTGTATTTAGTATGTCTTGTATGTAATACCGCCTCAATGCTGATGGCGATGGACATTGTAAAATTTTTATGCTTTAATAAAATTGAATTGAATTGAATTGAATTGTTAAAGGTGACGCAGTAATTATCTGATAACGAAAACGAAAGTAGACTTTGTCGGCGTGAATTTGGTGAGTATGTATGATTTAATTAAAACAATAAATGAATTTTATAAAGATTTATTATTCAAACGGTCCAGTTCCGTGATTGACGTACGTTGCTTTAGTTGGATATTTGTTTGTTTGATTTCAGATTTTACTTTAAAAAAAAAAAGGGTTGATAGATGTTGGTTACTTTTGTTCCAACCTAGCTGTTTTGCAACCTCTGTTCACAGCTGTTTTGCAACCTCTGTTCACAGCCTCCTCAGTGTGAAAATAAACAATACAGCCATATGCTATGAGTATAGACCAAGCAGTGAACTTGTGAGTAAGGGTGTGTGCAACTAAGTTCAGGACAGTTAGTGGAAGTTCACTGTGTTAAAGTTAGGGCTGTGAGTGTGTTCAAGAGATGACACTTATATTTATAGTGTTAGATGACCTTACATGTTTATCATTGGTTATTAAATAAAATATTGTTTAAAAATTGTTTTTATTCATTCTTGTTATCTCCCCTGACATCAATGAAGAAACTTGTTTAAAAGTGTATTTTTAGGTATTTTAGGACTGCTCGCGTGCTAAAAATAGCCCGCGAAACAACCTCCCAGATTTTTGCATGGATCTCCCTTAAAAAAATCACTAAACTCCCAGAATAAGGGTCCTGAAAGTATCACATGTATGTACTCGATCATGTAGATGTGTGTATGAATTTGAAAGCTGCATGCTTTTGTATTTTGATGAAAAAAATCAAATTTAAAACTTTAATGTAAATTAACAAAATGCGTAAAGTAAATGAAGGACATTCATGTTGAGCTTTTAAAGTAAGAACCTACTATGGTCATGTAGATGTGTGTATGAAGTATGAAAACTGTATCGCTTTTGGTATTCCAGTGATTGACTTACTTAAACAATTAAATGTAAAACGTTAACGTAAAGTGCAAAGTCGGTCAAGGTCATTCATAATGACCTCATTTTGGTAGGATCATACTGATGTTATGTAAATGTAGACATGTGTGAATTTTCAAAGCTCAACTGCTTCTGGTATCTGAGAAATGGACTTAACCAAAAAAATTGAATGTGAAAGTTGAATGTTTGTACGGACAGGACACACATACAGACACCATATATCCTACCGTAGTGTAGTGAACATAGGCGCAGACATACAGATGGACAAGTGTTACATTATATGCCCGCCCCACTTTGGTTGCGGGGTATTTAAAAGAAAGCACAGAAATAAATCACTGAACATTAACTAAAACTTACTCAACACAGCAACCATTTCATACTTATAGGTTATTAGATTTGTATTGGGATATATGCACGAGTTCTTCCGCATAACAATATTGCGTGACTTTAGGAGTGAAATATGTATCTGCAGAAGACTGAGTGCATATATCCCAATACAAATCTTATAACCCTTTATGGCATGCGCATTTTTAATATATAAACGAATAACTAGAATAAAACAATAGGTTTTAACATTTAATTTTCATCAAATATATTTTAAATATTTGAAACAAACATATCGTCATTACATCGTTGGAATTTTCACAATGAAATCAACAGTTTACATCACGCGATATACTTTCTTTGATATGAACAGAAAATGGTACCAATCACGAACACGTGTACTTTACACACCCAATATGACTTTACTACATGTCAATATGAGAGACAATTCCCGTTACATTGAAAGTAAAAAGAGCTTGTAAATGCGTATGCAACAATGCAATTTACACGTGCCTTAACTGCTGTAATTGCAACAACATAATACAGAGGATCAAAATGTCTAGCATTTCAAAGAATGCCTTAGGCCAAAAAAAAAAGGTTTGTTTCCACTAACGGCTTCAAAAAAAATAGGGTAGGTAGTAGGCAAAACTTTTTATTTTTTTATTATTAATGACCTTATTTTTGTTAATGAAAAAACACTTTTAATATGATAAAAAATACTGGGGAAGGTAGATAATACATGGTTATGGCCCTTTTTCAATATTTGGTAATGTACACTGGAAACCCCAGGGGTGGGTCATGGGTTGAAATCTCACTGGAGGAATATTTGTTCATTTTTATTTTTTATCTTCATAGGAAACCTTGGTTTCAACTGATTATTATTATTATTTTTTTATTATTATTTTTTATTTTTATTTATTTATTTTTTGCAATAAAAAAGTTAGGGTCTGCAGCTAAATAATAGGGTCGGTCTTGTTAGCGGAAACAAACCCTTTTTTGTTTTAAGCCTTATGAGCTTCTCTTAAAATTTTGAGGTGTTCACTCGGTTTATACCTTCGAAGATGAAGGTCTGCTCCGATCACCACTCATGTTGTATTCATCCTTTGAGTTCCTTCTTTCTTCCTTTCTCCCAAGATTTAAACTACTCGATGATGAAACCCTGGGGTACCTGTCAGCGATACCGAGACCTTTAGATGTACCTTGAATCACGCTTCCAAACTTTGAAGCTGAAAATGTTACAAAGCATAAATAATTATTAAGCATTTTATAATACCGGTAGTACATATCTGGAACACGTCTGAATGAGTTTTCCATGTAGATACAAACATGGTAGGTCAACTTTCATATTGAACTGAATTGGGTTTTAAAGTTCTCTGGCCATGTTTTGTTTCATGAACATGTTTATGTTATTTAAATCGAAAACAATACACAGCAATAGATATTTACAATTCGTACATTGCAATATTTGTGAAAAGCGAGAATATGATTTTATTTGATGACATAGATTAATCCACAGGTAAATGTATTTATCAATTATCTGGCTATAGTTGTGCAGCTATACAATTCAGATTTACCTCATTTCCCAGTGCAGTCACGCAGTGGTAAAAGTAGTATTTACGTCATGCAAATAATACTGCTTTTTACATACAACTTAGTAGCAGTTTTAAATATATGTTTCTCTCCGGGACTATCAAGAAATGTTCATATGATGTTTTAAGAGTTTTTTTTTTTAATTGATAATACTACAAAAAGGGTGGCCATTCATCTTGAAGGCGCACCAACATATGAAAGGTTATACGGCACCAGCTCATCCTCCAGTACATCGAGATAAAATATGGAGAATGGGCCTAGAACCGTGTCCCCTGCGGAACTGCACTGTTGCTGCAAATTCTATTGTAGACACTCCATTTATGCTGGAGCCACGTTTATTGTTTTTCTGCGACTGCTCTAGTGATTTGAGCGTGATGGCACTTGAAACAATGCAGGGGTCATGATGAAGACCTTTAATGAGCATGAACAAAAAATGATAAAATGAATTTAGGGGCTACCCCTCTCCCTACCCCTCTAACGGGATCTGCAGTGGCCCTATTCTTTGCTCGGGAACCACACGGGCACTTTCCTAATGAAGACAAACATTGTGGAACACTAATTGGCACTGTCCAAGTTGCAACATTGTAGCAGTATGTATTGTACCTACATCATGTGACCAGTAAAATCCATGGCAGGCCTAACCCGGAGTAAGTATATTGCTATAGCATTTATAAAACAATTACAAATAAAGTATATTAATTTTGTTCCCACAGTTTTACTTTAATTGGGTTGCACCGTTCATTGTAAGCATCCATTTATTAATACTGGCATATAAATGTTACACGGGAAAGGCAAATGAAATATTTAACAGGTGTTTTGGATGCGTGATGTGTAAAATACAGTTAGAAGTTATTTTAGTTTAAACATTTATTTTACATCGATTGTAAGCTCTCTGAACTTATTTTAATCACGCTCGATGTCTTCCTGGGTTGAACCAGTACTAAGCAAATGCAGATAAAGTGTCTTGCTCAGGGACACAACACATATGGTCATGGCGGGGATCAAACCCACGACTTTTCGATCCTGGGTCCAACAACTCTCTTCCACTAGACCACAGCGCTCCACTCTGAAAATTCTTTCATATGTTCAAAATACATGTTATATGTTTTATTTACTTTACAAGTCGGCGTCTTACCAGGTAAATCAAGGTGAGATTTGTCGGTTGACTCTCGTCGCCCCATCTCTCTATGCCCCAGTCTGTCCCGCTCTCTCTGCTTTTCTGCTTCTCTTTCTAGTACCCTCTGTCGCTCCCTGTGTATGGCTAGTTCTCGTTCTTTCTCCCTTTCCCTTTCTTTCTCTCTCTCTCGTTCCATCTCTCGTTGTTTCTCTTCTTCCAATCTTTGTCTGAAATAGAGGCAGATACATTTAAATAATATACAATATAAGACTGATCAATATGCTTCATTATTTTTTAAGTGCAATAACAACATATTTGTTTGTCAATAGAGGTAATATCCAAAGACATACAAGCATTCGTGGATTTGTATGTCTCACCTAACAGGGACCCGACTTTCTGAGTCGACAAAAGGGTTATGATTTTGCCAAAATACAGAGTTATGGAACCTAAATGCCTGAGGAGCCTTGCTGATACTGAAAATATGCAGTTTGATGAATTTGAATCAGCAATGTTAAAGATTTTAAAAAACTAAATTCAGGTTAAAGGAAACTTTTTTTTTTTTTTAAATAATCAGTTAAAAGCCTTGATTTTCGTAATTTCATATCATAGTCAAGATATCCCATAGAAGGTTTCACTTATCACAATTTTTCATATATCACAGTTTTTAATATATGAAAGTATTTAAATTCAAAACTTTGTACATAATTACACTGACCTACCACGGAAACTTTGAATTATACCGAAACAGAAAATGTATCTTTACGCTGCCCATAAAACCAGAATGTCTTATTTCCAATGGGGAAGTTATAATAGAATATTCTAGAAGTACCTAATAAAAATCCAAGTAATTTCATCAAACATTATCTCATTATAAACGATAGTTGTCTGTCTGTGTGTCTGTGTCTTCGAATGAAAGGTCACCTATAAACATAACACTTGCTTCCGGTACTATAGCGGCCTCGGTAGCTTAGAGTATAAGGTTTTGAGTTTTAGAGCTGCAGACCTACGTTCCACGTGTTCGCTCATTAGACTGAGGAGAAACTTCTTCCTCCATCTCATCTCCCTCTGAGGATGCTGTCCTAATATAACCTTATAAGACGTGTTAACGGATGTTAAACCCCATTTCCTTTCATTTTATGTTCTTCAACTCACCTTTCTGAGATCAGTGATGGCGACCGGTGTTCTGGCATCCTGCCCGCCTGGGAGTATGCTGCAAACTGTGGTGGGAACAGCTCGGCAGGATACCGTGCCCCGGCTGCCAGTAAGGCGTGGAGACTAGGGTGGGGCATCATCCCCTGAGAGTAGGGCATGTACGGTGACTGCATCATTCGGTATCGTTCCAGTAGCATTGGGTCATCAAATCTGAAGTGGAAACAATTTGAAATAGAGTTTAATTAACATTGTTGAAGTGAGTGAGAAAGATTCTTGCGATATAGAAACGAGTGCATTTTCGCACGAGTTTCTATATCGCAAGAATCTTTCTCGAGAGTGAATTATTTTCCGTATCACTGCAAAAATGTTAATTAAACTATATAATATATATTCTGTGATGAATTTTTTTCCAATCGTCTTTTGACACAAGTATTCCTTCTTCTGTCACTCCTTTGGCGACAGCGCGGAGTAATATCACGACGTCAATTTGTGACGTAATATCGTGACGTCTGTCATTTAGTTCATAACATATAGCTACTGCGCTATCTTGCACACTAGGCGAGATAGATCAGTAGAGGAAGGGATATGTTATAGATTTTCTCAAACTGGGAAATTTCTATAATTCATCACAGAATATATAATATATTCTCATCCTGTTTAAATTTTAAACAACTTGATCTGGGGCATCTTCTCTGCGTGGGTCAGCTCCCTGGTGGAATCATGTCCAATGTGACACTTCATCTCATCTCCCTCTGAGATTTGTTTAGTTGATGAATATCCTTTGAATACCAGGATTTGTAAAATATTACATTACCTCTGATTAAATTATTAGGATTATAAAATAGTGAATGAATGATGTTTTATGTCATTATTAGCACCTGTTAGGCCATTTATGACAGTTGATTTTTTGTGGTAGAGGCAGACCCCCATTTTGCCTGGGTAGAACCAGGACTGTATACCCTCCATCCGTAAGAGTCAACACCTTCTCATTTGACAATTCGAGCTCCGAGTGGGATTCGAGTGATCCGCAGTGGTGAGAGGTGAGAAAGTTTAAACGCAGCATTTTTACTACCGTGCCCATTGGGTTGCCGACAACAACCGAAGGATGGTTTGGTTAGAAGAAACAAGCAGATTTTTGTTTATGCTTAATTTGTATTTAAAGGGAATGTTGGTGTTTATTATTTAGAGTTCTGAAAATTCTGAAAACTACCATTACTAATTATATTAAACACTAGTACAACTTTGTATAATTATTTTAATACAATGGCTGTGATAATCCTTTCCGAAAATAATTAAATGTTACCATATTTATACCTACTCCATATGGTAATTTAAAATGTCATAGTTCTTAAAATGGCTGCTTTCATATCTGTTTCAAAAGAAACATAAAATGTTTTTTTTGTTTATCATTCAATTTTGATAAATCTTTCACCCATTTTTTCCCCCAGAACTCTCAATAAGAGAGCTTGTTGAAATATATGTCAGCATTCCCTTTAATTATTATAATTCAAGGCATTACCACTATATATTCTTTAGACATTTTTTGCTGAAATAGTAAATCAATAAAATCATGTCCCGACAAATAAAAGATTACCTGAAAGCGGGGTGTGGGAATGCATGTGGAGGTAAGAAGGCCGGGTAGCCATAGACTGCTGCAGCAGCTTGATCTACTGCCATCGACGATGAAAAGGGCGGTCTCATGTCATCACCTGGGCGGTATGGCTGAAACCCACGGGCTGATTCTTCTCGTGCCGACATAGGGGACATGGTCCCAGGTGTGGAATGTGGAGTCATTCTACAATGAAATTGACTGTCAACTAAAAACAGTTATTGTCAAAATAACTATGATACAGAAAATATTTGACTGAAAATGTGTTTTTATTTGTTGCACAGACCATTACCATGTTGTTCATGGTAATTTTACCGCATAACTGCCAAAAAAGTATACTGGTGTCAATCAGTTTTCGGCGCCTAACAGTTTTCATGATATTCATTTTAAACACATGTTTTTAGCGATAATTTTAATTCCGGGTGTACATTTTCGTTGGACATGTTCACCTGAATGGTAAATCTAAAAAACAAACAACAGTAAGTTTATGTTTAAACAAATTAAAGAACAGCAGCGACATATTTTTCTGATCCCTGATGTCGGGGGATACGAGGCGTCTCTATGCGCATACGCAGATAAATCCTTTTTAAAGGAACACAGTGTTCTCTTTTATATATTTAATGTAAACGTACAGCAGAGGATAATTGAAAATATTTTTTTAAAATAGTAATTGCTGTTCTTCAAGACAGACATATTGCATCATAAATATAATGGAATAGTCTATTTACACTGACGTGTCAATAAATCAAAAACATAAGTTTTATTTTAATATGGGTCAATTCAAAGGGAAGCAACCTGTAAATAATTAATGCAGGGGAGAATGAATGAATGAATGAATGAATGAATGGTGTTTTACGGCACGTCGACACATAAATAGGTCATATTGTGCGCAAAAAATTATGAAAATGAAGTATTAATTAAAAATTAATGTAAATATATAAAGATAAAACTATTAAAAATAAAATTAAAATAAGGGATGATAAGGTGTAATATAAACTATGTAAGCGAACATTACTAACTTTGTTTCATAAAATGATATGGGTGAAAAACGAATTTAAAATGAAGATCACGAAAACTATTCAGATTGGTGACAAAGAATCTGCATTTTACACCGTACTTATATGGAGTTACGTGTTTAGTGGGGTTTCCCGAAATCAACTTAAATGGCATCGTATATTGCGTATATAAGGATAAGCCTTCGTATGGTGGTTGCAAATGAAAACTCTACATCTATTTAAAATATTATTTCATTAAAAGTTTATAGATGTGCAGAAAACTGCTTGGACACCAGTATATCAATTCCTATATTTGAATTATTTTCCAGGTGCTACAGTACAAAAAACAACGTCTTGAGAGACAGATAATGATAAGAAAAAAGTGCAAGAGAGACGACTACTGTCAGTGTATTTTCAGACAGTGGAATACTCATTTTCTACTGACACACATTGAACGCGTACGCAGTAGCTCTGCCTTCTTGATAAATGAGGTTTATTCGAAATTAAATTATTTTTATACAGAACGAATCAAGTGAAATGTAAATATTAGTAAGCAATTATTTTTATACAGGAGGAATCAAGTGAAATGTAAACATTAGTAAGCAATTATTTTTTATACAGGAGGAATCCAGTGAAATGTAAATATTAGTCAATTATTTTTATACAGGAGGAATCCAGTGAAATGTAAATATTAGTCAATTATTTTTATACAGGAGGAATCCAGTGAAATGTAAATATTAGTAAGCAATTATTTTTATACAGGAGGAATCAAGTGAAATGTAAATATTAGTCAATTATTTTTATACAGGAGGAATCCAGTGAAATGTAAATATTAGTCAATTATTTTTATACAGGAGGAATCAAGTGAAATGTAAACATTAGTAAGCAATTATTTTTTATACAAGAGGAATCAAGTGAAATGTAAATATTAGTCAATTATTTTTATACAGGAGGAATCCAGTGAAATGTAAATATTAGTCAATTATTTTTATACAGGAGGAATCCAGTGAAATGTAAATATTAGTCAATTATTTTTATACAGGAGGAATCCAGTGAAATGTAAATATTAGTCAATTATTTTTATACAGGAGGAATCAAGTGAAATGTAAATATTAGTAAGCAATTATTTTTATACAGGAGGAATCAAGTGAAATGTAAATATTAGTCAATTATTTTTATACAGGAGGAATCCAGTGAAATGTAAATTTTAGTCAATTATTTTTATACAGGAGGAATCAAGTGAAATGTAAACATTAGTAAGCAATTATTTTTTATACAAGAGGAATCAAGTGAAATGTAAATATTAGTCAATTATTTTTATACAGGAGGAATCCAGTGAAATGTAAATATTAGTCAATTATTTTTATACAGGAGGAATCCAGTGAAATGTAAATATTAGTCAATTATTTTTATACAGGAGGAATCCAGTGAAATGTAAATATTAGTCAATTATTGTTATACAGGAGGAATCCAGTGAAATGTAAATATTAGTAAGCAATTATTTTTATACAGGAGGAATCAAGTGAAATGTAAATATTAGTCAATTATTTTTATACAGGAGGAATCCAGTGAAATGTAAATATTAGTCAATTATTTTTATACAGGAGGAATCAAGTGAAATGTAAACATTAGTAAGCAATTATTTTTTATACAAGAGGAATCAAGTGAAATGTAAATATTAGTCAATTATTTTTATACAGGAGGAATCCAGTGAAATGTAAATATTAGTCAATTATTTTTATACAGGAGGAATCCAGTGAAATGTAAATATTAGTCAATTATTTTTATACAGGAGGAATCCAGTGAAATGTAAATATTAGTAAGCAATTATTTTTATACAGGAGGAATCCAGTGAAATGTAAATATTAGTAAGCAATTATTTTTATACAGGAGGAATCAAGTGAAATGTAAATATTAGTCAATTATTTTTATACAGGAGGAATCCAATGAAATGTAAATTTTAGTCAATTATTTTTATACAGGAGGAATCAAGTGAAATGTAAACATTAGTAAGCAATTATTTTTTATACAAGAGGAATCAAATGAAATGTAAATATTAGTCAATTATTTTTATACAGGAGGAATCCAGTGAAATGTAAATATTAGTCAATTATTTTTATACAGGAGGAATCCAGTGAAATGTAAATATTAGTCAATTATTTTTATACAGGAGGAATCCAGTGAAATGTAAATATTAGTAAGCATAACATACCGTCTAGCTGACTGGGAGTGGTTATCGCGGCTGGAAGCGCGGTCCTCGTCCCGAGATGCTGATGAATGGGGTCTGTCAGATTTGGCACTCACGGCTTCAAACACCGACGAATTGCTATGAAGTCGCTCCAGGGTCTGCGCAACAAATGAAAACACATTTCAGTCAAATATTTTCTGTATCATAGTTATTTTCTTTGATATAATAACAACACAGGAAAAAATTTCCTCATGTGAATTCAATCGAACTGAATTAGGTTTGATGGCAAAATAATTGGCACCCCATGATGGATATGAACTTTCTGGAACAAAGCCTTAGTTAAATCGAGCTAGGCATAAGAGACATGGATTCAGAACTTAACAACTGCTGGAGAAATGCTATAACTCTATTACCGTATACCCCTATATAAACCACCCCACACCCCTTATAAACCGCCCCCTCCCCCGACACCCACAAATACTGTATATCCCCTCTTGTATTTTTCAAAAGGGTGTATACGGTATTCATGGGTAGGAGGATGGGGTGTTCCTAAGAGGCCTTTTTTTTTAATGAGGTCTAGTTTTGCGAAAATACACTTGCCAGTAGTCTGACTTGAGGTCTAGTTTAGAAAAATATCCCCAAGCATTTTAGAGGTCTAATATGTAAAAGTATGGCCTTATATAACCACCCACCATAGTAGTTTCCGAGATACAAGCTTACATACACAACTTTATTTGTTTGTTGTTTAACATCATTTTTAGCATATGACGGTGTTTTTTTGTGGTGGAGACAGACCACCCTTTTATTCATGGGTAGAACCAATAGTGTATACCTCCCGCCATCCGTAAAAATACTTTCTGACAAGTTGAGCTCCCAGTGGGATTCAAAAGCACAGCGGTGAGAGGCGAGAAGGTTTACAATGCAACATCATAAACCCTCGACCAGGGAGGCAACACTTTAACCAGAGAACACAGACGCAGACGACTATCAAGTGATGACAATATGTCATTAATTTTCAAAAACAGACAAGCCAAAAAATATGAAGGTTATCACATGTCTTATACAGACAGATCAAGAATTGTCTTGATTCTTCAAAAGAATTATCCGTGTTACTCAAATTTCTCTACATTTCAAATATCTTACTATCAATTGTCATACTTACTTAAGCAGTTTAAAACAAATTAGGTTGTCATTTTCAGTATAATACACCATTAATTTACTTGAACCAACGGCAAAAGTAATGAAGAAAAATATCAATTCCTATTTTTTATTTCCCCTGATGTTTAGATACTTTGAATAGGATTGTCATCAAATTGGCCCATCAAGGCATTTATAAAACTTCAGGACACTTGAATAAGACTTATGTACATGGAGTGATGGGCATCATCATGGCTGCATTTAAAATTGGCATAATTTTTAACATAAACATAACATACCTTCTCAAAATGTCGAAGGTCTCTTTAACTTAAAACATAAAATAGAAAAAATAAAAGTATCCATTGTAATGCTTCCAGATTGACATGGGGTACTTTAAGGCATTCTCTGAATTTGTATTTTAGAGTCTAAATAAATTCAGATACCAATTTTAATGCTTCAATATTACAATGAGTCCCTTGAAGTCATTCTCTGAATTTACATTTCAGATTCTAAAAAAATCCAGAAACCAGTTTTAACGCTTCGAGATTGTCATGGGTCCTTTTAAGGCATTCTCTGAATTTTAGATTCTAAATAAATCCAGAGGAAATACCCTACTATTTTTTTTTTAATCCATAAGTTTACAAACATATTACAAATATAATACATGCAATACAAATACATACGCAAAGAAATTAACATCAATTTCAAGTCATGTATTAATATATAACTCTATTAGAAGGGAAGTAATTATCGAATATATTGAGTATAAAGATGATGCTTTACGCTCCCTTATTCAGCTGTATAACTAACGACTGAATTTTGTTACCATAACAACCGAGATTTTGGCCATATCACCAAAACAAAATTGTGTGCAAAATCTCTATATGCTCCGCTACCTATGTACCCAGTTTTATGACAATATCTTTTACAGTTTTTAAGTTATAGCATGATCCTATTTTGTGTGCAGTTTTTTTACTATTTTGTGGTCATAGCAACCACAATTTTGGCCATATCAACAAATTTAAATAACGTGCATAATCTTCTTATGCCCCTCTACCATATCATATGTAAAAAGTTTCATGAAAATATCTTTTATACTTTTTAAGTTATCGCAGGATCCAGTTTTCCGGATGGACATGCATAATCTCCTTACGCTCCTCTACCATATGTAAAAGTTTCATGAAAATATCTTTTATACTTTTTAAGTTATCAAAGGATCCAATTTTCCAGACAGACTGATGGACAGACGGGAGTTCTATAGTCCCCTACCGTTCTATAGTCCCCTCCGGTGACACACCAGTAGGGGACTAATAAATCAAGAAACCAATTTTAACCCTTCAAGATTGTCATGGCATTTGACATTTTAAAACATGACTTTTCCTCCAGCTAGGTAAGCTCTGCATTTCCTTATTAGTAAAAATCATTGTCATGGAAACTGAATGTACTGCTTCGGTTCTTTAGACTCCATTTCCCCGTAATCTTTGATATAGTACCAACAATAATTAGAAATACCAGAAATAAAGGAAGAATTATAGGTTTCCTTAATGAGACAGTTCCTATCAACTTCACTTTACCATTAAATTGCCTTTGAGGACAAATATGAATTATTCCCCATTTATGTGAAAATACAAAGCAAAAGGACTCCATACAGCGAGGAAGATAAAAATAAGTGTTTTTTTGAAGAGACACGGGGAGAGACTAAGACAATAATTGTCAGTCATAGGGAAATCAATAACAGAAAAACAAATTAGTGAAAGTTAGGTCTGCATAAAAGAAAAAGTAAGTTTTGATAGATTTGAAATACATTTCCATCATTGAGAAGTGAAACGAGTAGACTAACTTAAAATAAATTTCAATTGAGGAATGAATTCCAGCAAATAGGTGGAATAAATTCAAGTACAGGTAAAATAGATCTTATTTACCGGTATATATTACAATATTCTAAGCATGTGAGTTATGAGGAGCGTTCATTATATAATGCAACTAGCCGTCGTATTCACGTCGATCCATATACTATCGAGCCGTGTTGTGTGAGGTTTACACACAAAATTTGAAAATGATCTTATAGAATGAAACTTTAGTGACTTTCTGAAAATTGTATTAATATCAGTGAAGATATGTCTATGACGACTTTGTTTGGGACAAATTCGTATACACTGCCTTAAAAAGCGGCAGAAAGTTTAATGAATTTGCATAGGTCATAATGTTGGATTCATAAAATGCATTTTGCAGCAAAGTAATTTATTTAAACTTTTGTTGCAACTAGAAGTATGTGTAAATATTACGTAAACAATGTTTTCAATACAAAAAATCGATATAGTCCAAGGCAAGAAATGCCGTTTTCTTGGAAATATAAAAGTCCTGAAAATAGCAAATTCCAATAAAAATAATAGTCAAAATCATATGACAGAAAATTATTTTAAATATATGGGTAACGAATTGAAGGGATACTCTAAAGATTTAATATAAAATCAACAACTTTAGTTACACCGCTCAAAAAATATTAAAGCCTTTTTTGCATAAAATTTAAGCTAAAGTTCGTCGCACTGACAACATTTAAGGAGCAATAAACCCAAAAATAAACACATTACAAATGAAAACTATTAATTGGTCGTCGAAATCAGATTTTTTAGTCAAAATAGTTTTTTCCGTTTTTGGCGTGTTCAGTATCATTAACATGTCTTAAAACAAGAGGTCAATGACCTTGAAGCTCTACTGATTGATTTTGATTTCAGGAAGTAGTCGCTACAAACTTGTTTTTTGAAAATTTGTTTATTTTCAGCCATGGCGGCCATCTTGAATTTCCGGCAGACTTGAAATTTTACTAGGATCAATTAGACATCAAGAGCAACATTCCTGTGAAGTTTCATGAAAATCCGTCAAGTACTTTCAGAGGAGTAGTCGCTACAAGTTTTCATTATATAACTCTATGTAAACAAAGATGGCCATTGGCAGCCATGTTTAACGTCGAATCAAAATAATGTTTGACTCTGATAACCATCATGTCATGCTGATCATTTTACAAAAAGTCCCATATCAATATCACTTATAGTTTTCAAGACGTAGTCGCTACTTCTTTTTTAAAAATCTATTTTTAGCTGTGGCGGCCATCTTGAATTTCTGGCCGATCTGAAATTTTGCTAGGGTCAATAAGACGTTAAGAGCAACATTCCTGTAAAGTTTCATGAAAATCCGCCAAGTAGTTTCAAAGGAGTAGTCGCTACAAGTTTTTACTATATAATTCTATGTAAACAAAGATGGCCGCTGGTAGCAATGTTTAACGTTGAATCAAAACAATTTTTGACAAGGATCAACATCATGTCATGCTGATCATTTTAGAAAAAGTCCCATATCGATATCACTTATAGTTTTCAAGAAGAAGTCGATACAAACTTGTATTTTGAAAATTTATTTTTAGCCGTGGCGGCCATCTTGAATTTCCGGCCGACCTAAAATTTTGCTAGGATCAATTAGACATCAAAAGCAACAGTCCTGTGAAGTTTCATGAAAATCCGTTAAGTAGTTTCAGAGGAGTAGTCGCTACAAGTTTTCATTGTATAACTCTATGTAAACAAAGATGGCCACTGGCAGCCATGTTTAACATCGAATCAAAATAATGTTTGACTCTGATAACCATCATGTCATGCTGATCATTTTACAAAAAGTCCCATATCAATATCACTTATAGTTTTCAAGACGTAGTCGCTACAAACTTCTTTTTTAAAAATCTATTTTTAGCTGTGGTGGCCATCTTGAATTTTTGGCCGATCTGAAATTTTGCTAGGATCAATTAGACATTAAGAGCAACATTCCTGTAAGTTTCATGAAAATCCGCCAAGTAGTTTCAAAGGAGTAGTCGCTACAAGTTTTTACTATATAACTCTATGTAAACAAAGATGGCCGCTGGCAGCAATGTTTAACGTTGAATCAAAACAATTTTTGACAAGGACCAACATCATGTCATGGTGATCATTTTAGAAAAAGTCCCATATCAATATCACTTATAGTTTTCAAGAAGAAGTCGCTACAAACTTGTATTTTGAAAATTTATTTTGAGCCGTGGCGGCCATCTTGAATTTCCGGCCGACCTGAAATTTTGCTAGGATCAATTAGACATCAAAAGCACCATTCCTGTGAAGTTTCATGAAAATCCGTCAAGTAGTTTCAGAGGAGTAGTCGCTACAAGTTTTCATTATATAACTCTATGTAAACAAAGATGGCCACTGGCAGCCATGTTTAACGTTGAATCAAAACGATTTTCGACAAGGACCTACGTCATGTCATGCTGATCATTTTAGAAAAAGTCCCATATCAATATCACTTATAGTTTTCAAGAAGTAGTCGCTACAAACTTTTTTTTTAAAAACCTATTTTTAGATTTGGTGGCCATCTTGGATTTCACATCACCATGAATTTTTGCTAGGATCAACTAGACTTCATGGGCAACATTTCTGTAAAGTTTCATGAAAATCCATTCAGTAGTTTCAAAGTTTACGGACAGACGGACAGACAGACGGACAGACGGACGACGCACCACGGCATAAGCTCTGCTGATCTCTGATCAGTCGAGCTAAAAATGCCCTCATAACACATTTTTTATTGGATGGAAGTATCTGAAACTTGATAAATTAATTGGGGAAAGTTCATTTTACATAATCCGTATCAATAACTACAGCAATGGACCATAATAAAATTTTAGGACCATAGACTAGTTGCATTATATAATGAACGTCCCTCGTATGTAATGTAACAATTATATCTTTCTATGTATGGTATGCAGAATTAAGTTGCATGGAAAACCAAGTAAAATCAACTGAAATTAAACGGGGTTTATTACCCGCTAACATACTTATGGTCTTATTGAGACAGCGACCTCAGAGGGAGATGAGATGAAGGATGAAGTTTTCTATCGGACATGGCGACACCAGGAAGCAAACCCACACGGTGTATAGGTCGGCAGCTCTAAAGAGCAAAGCCTTATCCAATGAGCTGCAGAGGCCGTTAAAATATCCTATTTTTTCACATAACTTACAGTGTGGGAGTGGAATAACGCTATTCTATATTTTTGATATACAACTGGTTATATAAGTATGCAAATAAGCCTAGAATGTGATGTCAAAAAAATTGATAATGACTATGATCCAATTTCCATGGTTTATGTCGGTTTTGCGCGTTAAAGCGACAGGCTAAATGCAATAAAAGTCATATGTGAGTTATGTGATAAATAGGATCTAACATTCGTTCTCATTCATTATTGGATTTTTTAAACTTATTAGCAAAAATGATATAATGCTCGGCAAGAGACTCCCATTATATTATTTTGTCAACTTGTTTAATAAATTCAGTAATGAAGGAGTACTCATGTAAGATCCTCTATGAATGTGGACTGCATCTTTCTGCAACAGGACATGATTATAACTAGAAGTGTGTTCTATAGAACATTTGTGTCGCCGGCCATGTGCATATTTCAGCCAGTTATGAGCTTATGTTGCATGTTAAAAGTTTTATGAAAAGGGGAATAACTCTGCCAAAATGAAAGTCAGAGTTATTGGACATGTTTAACAACATTTGTTGAGGTAAGATGAAGATGAGTGTGAAGTTTTATGAACGTGTGATGGACGACGACAGACGACGGCCAAGGTGATCCCTAAGTGTCTGCCATGCTATGCAGGCGACACAAGAAAGTATGCCTCACCGGTCTGGTGTCACTGGCCAGAAGACTTGGGTGAGATTGTGTGGGTGCTATGGTAACCACTGGTGGCGAGGTCAGGGTTGTTGATGTGTACACCAGAGGTGGCGGTCCACTCTTGGGCACTGTGTCACGTGGGCTCGCAGACTTGCTGGTCTTCACAATTCCTTCATCTAAAAGATAATTATACAGTATTAAACTACTATTTTGTTAGTCGAGATAACAATAAAAAATGAAATCTGTCTTGGTATATAGGCCCCTCTATTTTATGTCCAGGTAGTGCAGTTATTAGCACACTCGTTTCCCAGTTTTCCTAATTCTCCGTTTTCCTTCTACATCAAGACCGCATTAACAGTGTCATCCACATCATCCAGAGTTTTTCTTAAAGTCCCTACTCCACCATCAACAGGCACTCTTCACAACATATGTACACCGTTTCTAAACATACTGACCAAGAGATATATTTATATATATAACATATTTTGAGAATCCAAACTCTATAGGCACAATATAAATGGCTTTAATCAGCCTGGCCAAACTCCAAAACTGGAGCATCACGATACCGACTCATAATTCATTTTACGCATATTCAATCACGGGGATTTTAAGAACCTGTGAATAAACTTTACATTTAATCGGCACATATACATTATTATATGACCTGAACACCTGGATAGTTTCGATAAACAGTTCTGTGATGTAATTTTGAGTTATTTGGCGGGTTAGCTTCTTTTAGTATAAGCTTGTTTGGTATTAAAAAGTGTTAACAGTCATGTCTTTTACTTTTTTGTGAATTGGGCCTTCGCAATTGGGAATTTGAATGCACTAACCTTAAATTTGAGAAAATGTTTAAATTCCAAGAAAATGATTCAAGTCTCACAGAAGTAATAATATGACGTAATTATCTCAACGAAATAAATATAAAATATTAAAATACTAAAAGTGGGGATTGAGAACGAGACTAAATTACAGCCCGAAAACATCTAAAAGACCACTGGTTTTCCTGAAATTGTCTGATAAAATCCAAATTTGTAAACAACTACCAGATCGACCAGACTGGTGTCAACATAATACGAAGTTATGGGTTATACACCTCGTAATATGGATGCTCATACCCAAGAAGCTCATAAGGTCTTGTAAATTTGCACAGGTGTCACCACCAATGTCAGCAGCAAGACATTTTGTGAATTTTGGATTAACTATTATACTTGTAGAATGGTCATATCAGATGGTTCAGATTCATAAACATGTACTATTAAATGCTATTCATTAAAACCATGTTACAATAAAACTTTGCATAAAACTAGAAATGTGTCCATGGAACACGGATGCCCCCACTTAAAACAATCAGTGTAAAACGTAAAAATTGACAAAAAAGGGGCCGTGCTTCTGGTAACACTGGGTTGATTTAATGCCGAATCGATATGCACATGTGGATATCATATACACCCCGTAAAGTCTGATAAGAAATGGAGGAAAACTGTGGAAGGAGATAGACACACAAGATATTTTAACGTAAAATTTGACAAATAAAGGGCCATAATAAAGGGCTCGTAATACTAAGTCAATTTTGAAGCCGAAACAATATGCACATCTTGACATCATAGGTAAGCATCATGTAAAGTTTCGAAGCAATCAGTTGAAAAGTGTGGAAGGAGATAAGACACAAGATAATTTCACGTAAAATTCGATGAAAACTCACAAATATCAACCCAGGGTAATGCATACAACAACAGGCAGCAAAGAAGGATTTTTTTGACAATATTTCAATATATAATATATGCAACGTTTTGTTTAAGACAAAATGTCTGAAACCTTTTTATCGCAGAGCACTGGCATAGTCTGGCCTCACTGCAAAACTAAGACGATTAATGAATTAGAACTACGAAATCGCAAGTTTCATTCTTGCTGATGTTTTAATTGCAATGAATTTTGAATTCTAATGTTAACCCGCTAAGCACGACTATAATAGCCTTTGCGTGCATTGTTAATCCAGATCAGACTGAAGTAACTCGCAGGTTTTGGATGCTGATCAGTCATTTCCCGCAAAACACCCCTTTGTCACATAAATGGAATGGTCTTAATTCAAAGAAAGAACAGTCCATTATATATATGTAGCAGGTTAAGGGTTAAATCAATTAGGTTCCTTATAAATATAAGAATCTTTTTCCAAAAAATTGTATATTAAAATTTATGACATGCTAAAGGGATGTCCTACAAGTACATGGATGCCTGATGTAATTTACTCCGAATTCCGCATACCTGGAGGATCCTTTGCCTGATTGGCCAGTTTTCTGAGCGCTGCAGCGAAGCTCGACGTCCTAGATGCATTCAAAGCAGCATTCCCTCCCACAGAGTTGACCCCATTGGTCGGTGAAGTCACATGGTGTAGCGGAGACACAGTGGCCGTATTTCGCTGAACTTTAGACCCAGCTGGACTCAGCATATTCAGTGGTGGTGGCTTCAAACCTGGAGGGCCTCCTGAAAGAATTCAAAGACAGCAAATCAAGCTTTGAACATGCTTAAAATGCATAGCATATACTGTAAATAGCTTAGGCATTGCGGCCAACTTGCCATTTACCATATTCTATAGCAACACATTTAAATGTTTGTTTTGCATGCAATAAGAACCAGTTTTCCAACAAACAAAACATGTTTAGCACTACCTTTTGCAAATCTAGCTTAACGAAAATGAAAGTTATTTTATAATGTGAAGTATTTCAAAACATTGGCATGACATAGAATGTTTTTCTTTTTCATTTACAGTTTGTGATCCAAGATAAATACCGCAGTTATCTTCCAGTTAGTTAAAACTGCACATTTCATATAAAAATATAAGAATACCGCACTAACAAGAACATGGTAAAACTTTATCAAAAAATATTTTGGATTTAAAGAGTTAATAAACGCAAACATTAATTCATAATTCAGTCTTGAAAGCAACAAAATATGAATCTGTTTCTGTCAAATCAGCCTTCAATGGTGTCAAATCAGCCTTCACTGGTGTCAACTGAGCCTTCAATGGGTTTTAACTGAGCCTTCTAAGGTTTCAACTGAGCCTTTATTGGTGTCAACTGAACCTTTAAAGGGTTTCAACTGAGCCTTCATTGGTGTCAATTGAGCCTTCAAAGGGTTTTAACTGAGCCTTAAAAGGGTTTTAACTGAGCCTTCTAAGGTTTCAACTGAGCCTTCATTGGTGTCAACTGAGCCTTCATTGGTGTCAACTGAACCTTCAAAGGGTTTCAACTGAGCCTTCATTGGTGTCAATTGAGCCTTCAAAGGGTTTTAACTGAGCCATCAAAGGGTGTTGAGAATATTAACCTTTGGGTAATACTGTATTACATGCCTTCGCATTAAGAAAAGTGTAACAGTATGATGGTTTCATAAAACCCTTTTAGACTCCACTTGTATCAACTGACAACCAGCGAATGAAATCAACAACAAAAACCGTCATGTCGGGAAGTACCTCTGTGGATCACAATACCTCTAATCCTGTTGTAGTTTTTTTAATGTAATTACTGTATATATTAATATTACAGCGTAGTAAAATCTAGTATCTCTGAAATGATCTGAAAATGCATCATTATAGTCCTATGGGATTTGCAAGGAATGATAAATATTCAATCTGCTAACATTGCAGTTTTAGAGTGCATGCTCGTCCCATCCCTGTCTCAAAATGATAGAGGCAGATTCCAATACAGGAGCATAAACTGGCAACATCAGAGGATTATTAAATATACCGCCCTTCTTGTGCATGCAAAAGTAGCGATGAGCTTATTATTAATTATTTTCCTTCTTTTTTCTGGCAAGCCAATGAAATGACAAATTGAAATGGAATTAAATGAACAGAGTTTACATTTCACTCAACACAGTGACAACAACCTCAGAGAGAACTGAAAATGACAAAATGAAAGAAAATATTAAGTAATCTTGTCAGTAATTCCTTAAAGAAGTTTCTACATGTACGAGGAATGGGGGCCAATGGTTTAGGGTAACCGAGTTCGCCTCGTAGCCAAAAGGTTGCAGGTTTGAGACACACATGATCCTTTAACACCCTCCATTCTCTATTTCACCACCTGTTATATTTGCTACCCGTTAACTTATATATGATGGTCGATTTTTTCGTGGTGGAGGCAGATCACCCACATTTTCCTGGGGAGGACCAGTACTGTATACCTTCTGCCATGTGTAAGAATTTACACTTTTTTCCATATTTTATCTCGATGTACATGGAGGATGAGCCTGGCATGTTCATGCCTATTAGGCTTAAAACCCAATTCAATTCAATTCGCAAGTCGAGCTCCTAGTGGGATTCAAACCTGCAGCGGTCAGAGGCAAGAAGGTTTCAAAGTCTGCCTCTTTACCATCTTGGCCACGGAGGCATTGCTCCAGAGTGAGTTGAAGGATACATAGAAATCTGGGAACCATTCTCTCTTCTGACTTAAATTAATTCCTATGGTCCTTTAATATGCTCGGGGGATAGACAGGAGACCTCCCGGTTTGTATCCCCATTTGTCGGATGAGGCTAATGAATCTAGAGTCTTGACCAAGGACCCACTGAAGACACCCAGTGGCACGGGCAAGGCACAAACCCCTTATTTCCAGACTCCAGTCTAGCATGCTATCCACTTGGTCACACCAACTCCTCTGGCAGACAAAACAAAACTGACAAAAATGAATTATTTTTTTATTTCTTCTTCATTCTTCAAAATTCAAATATCTGCAAGACATGTATTGATCATAAAACACTAATGTGCTTTTCATGACAAAAGGGTGTCACAAATCAATGGTGCTTGTACTCAATAATTAACGAAAGCATCCGTGAAAGCAAAATGATTTATCCTAATTGCTGCAACAGGCCAATAAAGTCTCGTCTCGTGTCATGCAGTGTCATCCATGGCACCACGGGGTATATCGATCAGCCGAACCTGGAGAGACTGACAATTTCCGCCCGTCAATACGGTCAGTTTCAATTGGCACGTAATTGTGAGATTCTGTAGATTGCAAGAATACAAATATAAAAGATTGGTATTTGTATTATTTGTAATTGACACAATCTCCGAGCCAATATCATCAGTGTCTACAGATAATATGGCTTCTCATCACAAATATCTGAATCATGTTAACCCTTCAGCCATCTAGCAGCCGCCAAATATCAAGTTAACTACATTTATCTACAAATCCAAGTATTGAAGCAACGCGCGCTCTAGACTTTTTGTGTCGGATTTTACTTCACCGAAAATATCCTTTTAACCCCTAGCCCGCTATGAATGTACGCTGTCCTTTCTTTAAATATAGACCATTCTGTTTATGTTTATGTTACAAAGGGAGTTACTCGCAGGCAGATCTGGGTTTACAATGGACGCAAAGGCTATTATTGTAGTCGCCCTTAGCAGGCTAAGGGTTAAAACACGTTTACAATTAGTGGTATATTCAGATGACTTCAGAGATCATGGGTTCCTGCTCACCACTGGATTTATTTGGTGTGAGAAAGACACTCTCCTTAGCCTTGCAGTGTTTTTTTTTACCCCGAATATATTCGGCAGAATTCGGAATTCCCCACTCGAAATAGTATATTGTTTTCCCCATTTTTGACAAAAAAAATACCAAAATGTCTTTAAATATTTTTTAAATTTTAAGTGTTGTTTCTTAGTTGATCACCCATAACAGTCCATCAAACATGTTCTTGATGTAAATTTAGTATTAAATGAAAAACTGTGACCTCGGGAATGACTACTGACCCTTGAAGGATACTATTGCCCTCGGCGTGCCGCCTCGTGCAAAAGTACCAGTCTCGGGTCAGTAGTCACTCCCTCTGATAAATAGTTCTAACCATTGACTTCTAAGGAATTAAATAGTTGTATACTATCTTTCTTCTTTATTTGAACATTGTCGAAATTCCCCCTTTTCCCAGTTCATGTCGAATTTTTCCCTCTCTAAAGGGCCCCAACCCCCTTCCCATGAAAGTAAAAAAAACACTGCCTTGTCTGTCAGATGGGGACATAAACTAGACAGTCCTGTGATTCTACAGAACTGAAGGAATATATTTGAAAGTACGAGTAAGGCATGTTTTCATTTATATCGGCATTTACAAAACCCTGATGTTAGATTTTTATACTATGGGTCTTTTTTTTAGACCACATAATTGTATTAGATTCCCCCCCCACCCCCCCTCCCCCCCCCCCCACCCCCTCCCCCCCAATTAGGATCAATTAGACATCAAGAGCAACATTCCTGTGAAGTTTCATGAAAATCCGTCAAGTAGTTTCAGAGGAGTAGTCGCTACAAACATTTCATTATATAACTCTATGTAAACAAAGATGGCCGCTGACAGCCATGTTTAACATCGAATCAAAACGATTTTTGACAAGGACCAACATCATGTCATGCTGATCATTTTAGAAAAAGTCCCATATCAATATCACTTATAGTTTTCAAGAAGTAGTCGCTACAAACTTGTATTTTGAAAATCTATTTTTAGCCATGGCGGCCATCTTGAATTTCCGGCCAACCTGAAATTTTGCTAGGATCAATTAGACATTAAGAGCAACATTCCTTTAAAGTTTCATGAAAATCCGCCAAGTAGTTTCAGGAGTAGTCGCTACAAGTTTTTACTATATAACTCTATGTAAACAAAGATGGCCGCTGGCAGCCATGTTTAACGTCGAATCAAAACGATTTTCGATAGGGACCAACATCATGTCATGCTGATCATTTTAGAAAAAGTCCCATATCAATATCACTTAGAGTTTTCAAGAACTAGTCGCTACAAACTTGTATTTTAAAAAATCTATTTTTAGCTTTGGTGGCCATCTTGGATTTCACATCAACATGAATTTTTGCTAGGATCAACTAGACTTCATGGGCAACATTTCTGTAAAGTTTCATGAATATCCATCCAGTAGTTTCAGAGAAGTAGTCGCTACAAATAAAAGTTTACGCGGACAGACAGACGGACGACGGACGCCGCACCACGGCATAAGCTGATCAGTCGAGCTAAAAATCAGGATTTTGATTTAAAAAAAAAAAGATTTTCGATACACTATATTATATATAGACCATGTATACAAAATCTGGATTTTGATAAGAATTTTAGATATTCAATATGCTTTATTAGACCACATATACAAAATCAGGATTTTTAATAAGAATTTTAGATTGTTTTAATACACTTTATTAGACCATGTATACAAAATCAGGATTTTATGAGGATTTTAGTTCTCACGCCAAATTATTATACGTTGTATGAAAAGTTAGAATTAAGAGGTCTCTATAGGCAAAAGCTGAAGAAAATAACTCTCGGCAGGCCGTGTTATTAAAAGTTCATTACTAAGTTCTCACATCACGGTACCTCCGTTATGTTGAAGGAATGATGTGCAATCAATATCTTATATTAAATTTCCGACACCAAGAATTATCTTCACACTTTGTGAACATTTGATTGGCTCGCGCTCGCAAGCTTAACTCGCAAACTCATAATTGATTTTTTTTTCACTCACTAATTTCAATTTATTTACTGTCAAAAAGAGATTTGTTAATTTCTTTCCCATTTCAAGAATCAATAAAGCTGAAATAAATCATGTGTCACATGACACCTTGTGTCACATGTTAACCGTCGAGATTCCCATTAAATAACGATTCCATCTAAACAATTCGTTATGACGCCAATACAGAACATGGGATTATGCGGCTACAAGACAAACAAAAAACATCAACATTTATTTAAAAATAACACAATTCTTCAATTTAGCTGCAGAGGAATTGGGAGATTTTCTAATTGAGAAATATTATTGCTAATTGTTTTGTGTTGGTGAAGATTCCCATAGAAGATCTGGATTGTATGCCCCTGGCAAAGACTAAACCCACCTTTAAAATAGGACCTACTTTGTTCTCATGGATGAGTTGCATGAAAATAAAATAATTCAAATTTGTCTTTATTTAACACAGCCAAATCCTTGAACTTTATTTAACGAGAGACAAATCCTTGAATATTATTTAACCTGAGACAAATCATTAAATATTATTTAACCAGAAACAAATCCTTGAACTTTATTTAACAAGAGACAAATCATTAAGTGTTATTTAACCAGACACAAATAAATGAATTTTATTTAGCCACAGACAATTCATTGGCTTTTATTTAACCGGAGACAAATTATTAAATAGTATTTAGTGAGAGACAAATTACTGAATTTTACTTAACCAGAGACAAATCATTAAACATTATTTAACCAGAGTCATGGAATAAAGTTTAACCAATGACGATTCATTGTAGGCATTAAGACATTGAAGATTCAATTTTGAGACACCTTTGAGAATTGTTAAGGAAGATAATGACATCAGTCACAATATTTGTGTGTGTCTCTGAGAGACATTTTCCTCACTGTAATTGGCATGCATAAGAAACTACTATTAAATTATTCAAATTCACTTAAAGACAATGCATTTTAATAACACCACTACTACTTTGAAAGAAAGACAGAGTTGTTTTGGGTTTTTAGCACAATAGGACTAAATATAAAGTGACTGGTGGAAAGCAACACATTTTTTACACTGTTATTAATGTTAAAATGATAGTGCCTTTCGGCCTTGTGCGAATTATCGTAATTTGCATCATCTTAAAAACCATCATCGTCACCATCACTATCACCAAACATCAGCATCCCAACCATCATCAATCATCATCAATCTCATTACCATACTCAATCAATCAATGAATCATAATCATCATCAACACCATGGTCACCATCACCAATCATCAGTATCCACACTACCATCATCAATCATCATCAATCCCCAGGAACCATACCATCATCATCATCATCATCATCATCACTGCCACCACCATCACCAATCATCAGCATCACCACCACTACATTCCCCACCATCAACATCAATCATCATCAATCACCAGCAACCATATCATCATCATCATCGCCACCGCTGCCGCCACCACCATCACCAATCACCAGCATCCCAGCCACCACCTTCTCCACCGTCCATCAAAACCATCATAATAATAATCGTAATTTGTAATATGTATATTAAGACAAACATTCATGCTAAATAAACCTAACATTAAACATCCAAGATAGCTATCACAGCATTATTATCAGTAGACTGCTGAGAAGATCTAAAGAAAACATATCAAAACTCAATATCAATACTGACATGATATAGGCAAGGCCCACTAGGGATGCTCATATGAAATTGCTTAGCTAGGTTGATGGCATTATTCAGTAATTAGGCAATTAGCAACACTACTGTCTACTGTAGCCTATCAAGTTATACTAAACCACACTCCTCACTCGGTCACAGGCGGTCTCCTTTGCTGAGTGACCTTACATGTTGTGGTTTGTCTCCTTTGCTGGGTGATCTTATGTGTTGTGGTTTGTCTCCTTTTCTGAGTGGTCTTCCGTATTGTGTTCAGCCTCCTTTGCTGAGTGGTGTTATATGTTGATTTTGTCTCCTTTGCAGAATGGTCTTTTGTATTGCTAAGTGATCTTATGTAATGTGTTTTGCTTCCTTTGCTGAGTGGCGTTATTTGTTGCAGTTTGTCTCCTTTGCTGAGTGGTATTACACATTGCTGAGTTGTGTTATGTGTTGTGTTTTGCCTCCTTTGCTGAGTGGTCTTACATGTTGCCAAGTGGTGTTATGTGTTGTGTTTTGCCTTCTTTGCTGAGTGGTGTTATTTGTTGCATTTTGTCTCCTTTGCTGAGTGGTCTTGCATGTTGCTGAGTGATATTATGTGTTGTGTTTTCCTCCTTTGCTGAGTGGTGTTATTTGCTGCATTTTATCTTGCTGAGTGGTTTTAGGTGTTGCTAAGTGATCTTATGTGTTGTGTTTTGCCTCCTTTGCTGAGTGGTGTTATTTGTTGCATTTTGTCTCCTTTGCTGAGTGGTCTTACATATTGCTGAGTTGTGTTATGTGTTGTGTTTTGCCTCCTTTGCTGAGTGGTGTTATGTGTTGTGTTTTGCCTCCTTTGCTGAGTGGTGTTATGCGTTGTGTTTTGCCTCCTTTGCTGAGTGGTGTTATGTGTTGGTTTTTTTCTCCTTTGCTGAGTGGTGTTATTTGTTGCAATTTGACGCCTTTGCTGAGTGGTTTTATTTGTTGCAATTTGACTCCTTTGCTGAATGGTGTTATTTGTTGTGTGTTGTCTTCTTTGCCGGGTGGTCGTGTCTCCTTTGCACGGGAGGTAAACATCTGTTTACAGTCAAAATAACAGTGCTTGAAAAGTGATGGCTTAACAAAGAACTTCAATTGAAATAGGGAACATCAACCAATACCAGTCACCTCCCATTCAAATGTGATTTGATAGTGCAATAAATTTTAACTTCAGAGTAGTGTGAAATGTTGATATTACAATAAATTTCATAAATGACACAGCTGCACTTAAAATACACTTTTGTCCAAAAATTGCAAGTGATCTTTTAAAAACGCAAAAACAGCATTATATTGTCTCTAATTCAATGGCCATACCTGCACCCCACCCACTCCCCACCCCCACTCCCAACATGAACCCTCCCCTACCGCATACACACTTTAGGCAATATAATGCATCAACGCTAAAAATCTGGAACGTAAATCATTCATAACCTAGCTCTTGCTGCAACGTCAACAACATCAGTCATGAAACTCGGTAAATTCTCTGTAAATACAACAATAAACTTACATTAGAGCACCTCAGAACCGCGGGTGGGTAACATTACACACATCCCTGCCAAAACTGCCAAGAAAAACCAACAAACAGAAATACCAGAAGTAGCAGCACTCTGGGAACAATATGACATACTAATAGCAACTGATATGTTTTCACAATAAAAACACCCTTTTTATGAATGGAATATTCTTCTGAATACCTGTTATAGCAATTATCATCAAAGTATGGAAGATTCCAGTTTGAAAAGTGGAGGGGTAGCAGTATATCAACCTCTGACAGTTGGTAATTGCCGCCATATGTCGGATTCATCATAGCAAAGCAGGGGGAAAAACAGCCATGGCTGGGAACCAAGGCAAATGGAACCTAAAACCATGACTAGGAAAAATAATTAGTGAGGTAAATAATACCTGTGCACAACAGGTGCATAAATCATAATTAATATTCTAGTTTATTGAAGAGGTAATGGTATAATAAATTAAATTGCGTTTAAAGGTTGCTTGTGCCAGAAATGAATTAATGTTTTAACAGCTTATCTACACATTATAATATTATATAGGTTATTTAGAGTATCTCCCACAGTGAGGAAGTATAAAGAGCAATAGATTCATTCTGTTCCTTTCGGGACCTTTACATGCCTTGAATTGAACTAAATTGGAGTTTATAGTCTCACCAACAGCTAAGGTCATATGGCGACTTTCCAGCTTCTAATGGTGGAGGAGTAGACCCCAGGTGGGGACTGTTTTCGTGCATGGACGTGCACCTGGGTAGAACCACCGACGTTCTGCAAGCCACTTGGATAGTTTCCGCACATACAGATTCATGGTCCCATGAAGTCTTGAACCCACAGTGGTGAGGGGCAAGTGATTTCAAGTCTCGACACTGACCACTTGGCCACGGATGCCCTTTACATGCCTTGAGGAGAATCTCGACAACAGGATCACCTTGTAAGGTTTCCCCTTTACAGAGTGACTTTCAACACGACAGCACTGTCATGTTATCCCTTCGACAGATCTAACAGTTGCATTTTTTTTTTAAGTGAATTTTAACAGGACCACCCTGTAAAGGTATCCCCCTTCGACGGATCAAACATTTTGCGCCTAATTAAGTGACTTTTAACAGGACCTCCCTATAATGGTTTCCCTCCAATCAACCAGAGTTCATGTAATGAAGTGACATTCCAACCCTATAAACCTCATTCTAGATCCCTAAACCTCAGACCTCATCCTATATCCCTAAACCTCATCCTATATCCCTAAACATCAGACCTCATCCTAGATCCCTAAATCTCATCCTATATCCCTAAACCTCAGACCTCATCCTATATCCCTAAACCTCATCCTATATCCCTTAACATCAGACCTCATCCTAGATCCCTAAATCTCATCCTATATCCCTAAACATCAGACCTCATCCTATATCCCTAAACCTCATCCTATACCCCTAAACCTCAGACCTCATCCTATATCCCTAAACCTCATCCTATATCCCTAAACCTCAGACCTCATCCTATATCCCTAAACCTCATCCTATATCCCTAAACCTCTGACCTCATCCTAGATCCCTAAATCTCATCCTACATCTCTAAACCTCTGACCTCATCCTAGATCCCTAAATCTCATCCTACATCTCTAAACCTCTGACCTCATCCTAGATCCCTAAATCTCATCCTATATCCCTAAACCTCAGACTTCATCCTAGATCCCTAAATCTCATTCTATATCCCTAAACCTCAGACCTACTCCTAGATCCCTAGACCTCATCCTATATCCCTAAACCTCGGACCTCATCCTAGATCCCTAAATCTCATCCTATATCCCTAAACCTCAGACCTCATCCTAGATCCCTAGAGCTCAGACCTAATCCTATATCCCTAAACCTCAGACCTCATCCTATATCCCTAAATCTCATCCTATATCCCTAAACCTCAGACCTCATCCTAGATCCCTAGAGCTCAGACCTCGTCCTAGATCCTTAAACCTCATCCTATATCCCTAAACCTCAGACCTCTTCCTAGATCCCTTAATCACATCCTATATCCCTAAACCTCAGACCTCATCCTAGATCCCTAGAGCTCAGACCTCGTCCTAGATCCCTAAACCTCATCCTATATCCCTAAACCTCAGACCTACTCCTAGATCCCTAGAGCTCAACAAACTCCCCAGGCATCATCCTTTATCCATAAATTAGGCCATCTTTTTTTTGTTAGTTGTTTTACGGGAGCGCTGACTTTAATTTTAGAAAAACACGAAAAAAAATAAAAGTAAACTTTAGTCCTTTTAATTTATTTTATTCCGCCGGCCCCTGTGGAACACCTGATTTCGTAAACATGGGTGTAAAGGTGATAATTGTCTGTTTACTTCACTCAATTTAAGAAATTGCATTGGGTTTTTTATTGACTTACTGAGGAATGTTGTTTGTGAAAATTAAAATATAGCATATGGCGTAAAATCGAAAGTAGACCTTAATCTCGAAGCCAGTGGCGTAGCTTACACACATTGTCCCCAGAAATAAAAAATAAAATAAAAATGCCAAAAATGCAATAAAAACAGAGGGGGGTAGGGGGTGGATGGGTATGGTCAGTTCATATCAATTTTTACTCGTAGTCTTTTCAGAAAATAAAAGTCAAACTGTTTTCGCTTGCGGTCTTTCGGAACCAAACACACCATGATTGTGCAAAATTTCTAAAGATTTTCAGAAAGCAAGTATTCATATTAATATATGTTATTTTGTTCTGTTCCAATGTTTTTGTTGGGCAATCGCAGATTAAAAAAGTTTGATATCGCTGGTTAAAAACATATTGTTTGCTGCTTAAAATAGTCAGAATGCAGGATTTGCTGCCTTCCTCCTAAAAAAAATAAAAAAACATAATAATAATTAACAATGAAGTTGAAACTAATCGTTGTCACCTTAAAAATTGTATAATTTCTCTTTAAATTAATGTTATTGTGATCAGTTTTCATTTTATTTGTTGAAGTTACAAAGAATATTCGGTAAAACAACTAAATAAAAACAATGATGGCCTCACTACTTCGAGCTCAAGACTTCTAGATCCTAGATCGCTATAGGTATCATCCTAAATCCAAAAGTTAATTTGCTGACATGTGAATCCTGACGATCATTCAATAAAAACATTGAGGCTATTTCCTGAGATAGGAAAAGATACTCCATGTCTGGATCACCCTACTCTACAGACTACTTCCTGGAGGATCCCATACATAGCCACCTGGTACTGTTCCCAGTCAACTGACAAAGCAGTGAAGCAAGAGACCTTTTCCAAGGGAATTTTTCATTTCATGACCTAAGCTTCAATATTATTATTGGCCAATAATGTGCAATTTTAGAATACGGTGGTATGAACCCAGCTGTAATTATAAGGAATTTACCCCCTTGAGTGTATAACATTGCAAAATAATGCTGTAATTCTGCATATATTGAATATTATTCAATAAAATGTGCTTTAACCATAAAACAGTGTTATAACCCAAAATGAATTATATTGCAAAAACTTGTTGAGTCGTCATCTTTTTCAGAACAAGCACTTTTATCATCATTATTATCATTGTTCACAATCATCATCATTCGACATAATCCTCATCATCACCATTCTTCACAATGATCATTATTTCTGGCAATCATCATCATCATCATCATCATCATCTTTCTTCACAATCATCTTCAATCCACACAATCATCACCATCATCATCCGTCGTCGTCTTCGTCATCATTATTCTGTGCAAGCATCATCATTCTTGGCAATTCATTATTCTGCGCAATCATCATTATCATTCTTCACAGTCATCATCATCCATCATTATCATCATGGTCATTCTTCACATTCATCATCAACCATCATTATCATCATCATTCTGTGCAATCATCATCATCCATCATTAGCGTCATCTCCATTCTGCCCAATCATCATCATCCATCATCTATCATTATCATCACCATCATTCTGTGCAATCATCATCATCCATCATCATCGCCATCATTCTGTGCAATCATCATCATCCATCATTATTGTCATCATTCTGTGCAATCATCATCATCCATCATTATTGTCATCATTCTGTGCAATCATCATCATCCATCATTATTGTCATCATTCTGTGCAATCATCATCACCATTCTGCCCAATCATCATCCATCATCTATCATTATCATCACCATCATTCTGTGCAATCATCATCATCCATCATTATTGTCATCATTCTGTGCAATCATCATCACCATTCTGCCCAATCATCATCCATCATCTATCATTATCATCACCATCATTCTGTGCAATCATCATCATCCATCATTAGGGTCATCACCATTCTGCCCAATCATCATCATCCATCATCTATCATTATCATCACCATCCATCTTCTATCATTATCATCACCATCATTCTGCGCAATCATCATCATCCATCATTATCGTCATCATCATTCTGAAGGGATCATGTGGAGGGATCGGTGCAAGACATGTTTAACCCATGTGTACATCAAGTCAATTTGGGAGTGTCTTGGGCAGGCCCTCAATACTTGGGTATCATTTATAATGATATATTAAAAACCGCTGTTTTTACTTGTATGTAATCCATATGTTATCTTAATTGCTATCATATGATTTGATTTCCTGTTTGTTCATTGTCATGTTCACATTGTTATGAATATTACGACAATAAAATATTCTATTCTATTCTATTCATTCTGCGCAATCATCATCATTAGCGGTATCACCATTCTGCACAAATCATCATTATCCATCATCCATCATTCCATACAATCATCATTCTGCGCAATCATCATCATGATTATGCGCAATCATCATCATCCATCATTAGCGGTATCACCATTCTGCACAAATCATCATTATCCATCATCCATCATTCCATACAATCATCATTCTGCGCAATCATCATCATGATTATGCGCAATCATCATCATCCATCATTAGCGGTATCACCATTCTGCACAAATCATCATTATCCATCATCCATCATTCCATACAATCATCATTCTGCGCAATCATCATCATCATTCTGCGCAATCATCATCATCATCCATCATTAGCGATATCACCATTCTGCGCAATCATCATGACTTAATCCTTCATCCTATAATACCATTCATTTCCCACTCAATAACAGAGATCAAGTTACACAGCATATTTCACACCTTTCACCAAATTATATTACATTTCACATTATTATCTTGGAGAAGATCTCCCATTCTGAAATGTGTATTTGTAGCTATCTTTGATATGTATCGGATGACATAACACACTATTATGATGTTAATACTTTATGGTTGTAATTCGGCACAATAGCTGCCAAATGTTTTCCTAATGTGTGTGTTTTTTCCGAGCATACAAGCTTTTAACTTTTTTGTATAATGCTTTATAACTGATTAAAGTAATTGCGCTCGTTGAAGCTTAACAGTTTGCAGCGATTTATTACCCGTGACAAATTACTTCACCTTTGCGATCACTTCACTGGGCTAATTTTAAAAACTTTAAAAAAGCTTATTATTTGACAGATATTCATAATCTGTCAGATTCATGAATGAACCGTGATGAGGTTGAATATCATCCCAGGTTAACGTTCCGACATGTAACCTAGGAATCTTTATGTGAGGAAGCTATCCAGCTGGCTTGCGGAACGTCGGTGGTTCTACCCAGGTGCCCGCCTGTGCACGAAAATTGCCCGGAAGGGCACCTGGGGTCTTCCTCCACCAGTGGATGCTGGAAAGTCGCCATATGACCTTAGCTGTTGGTGCGACTATAAAATCCAATTCAATCCAATCCGACATGTAACATGTCTCAGTAAGTCTGTTTACATCCAAACAAAATGTATAGTTGTCTTCTTTTGGTGCATCATAAATCCAACAGAGATCAGTTTCTACATTCATGGTTTGCTGTATTTTGATAAATAAAATGCTAAATTTATTTAATCAACCTTAATTTCCTTAAACGAAAGTTTATCCAATAGATGATTCTGTAAATTGGGTTTATTGTGGCTATTTTGACAAAATGGAGAACAAATGGGTAGCTAGCTATCTAAGCTCAAACTGTGAGAACATTCCGTCAAAATGAATTTCACTCTCATAATAATTATTGTTAACTCTCAAACATAAATAAAATCTCTATTCTTCAAATATAATTTATTTCAAGGAATATCCAAAACCATAATATAATTTCATTCAGATTTTTTTCAAATGCAAAAATGTGAATTATCTTCATTTTTCAAAATTATCTCCCTTTATAACCTATCATTACAATTACGCTACAATGTCTTCTCATCTCCTTACTTGTTACTGGTATTGGTTTTGAAACCCCTCGTATGGCAAGGACTGTTACCCCTTAACCACCGGTACTCCATACGTGGTGCCCATTGGCACTGGGTTGTGTTTGGTCAATAGCAAAATGAGTTAACTACAATTACATGAAAAACAAATCCTTTCATTTCAAAAATTCTATAAATTCAACAGTAAAACCAGATCGCTCTAAGAAGCAAAAGAATAAAAACAGATTATGTCATAAATTCAATAATCCAGCTACAATTTTAACCTTATAGTTAACACAGCAATAAATAGCTATTACAAAATCCTTAAAAAGATAAATATTTAATGAGGACACCACAATCGTGCTTATTGAAACAATTAACACTAGTTTATATTGCCTAGTTATCAAACCTCGATGATTAACGCAATATTGATCACTGGGGTTATATATGTGATACAGCCACCTGGCTAGATTCCTATGGTTTTTAACCTGCTGGAAAATTAGACTGATATCTCATAACAATGATGTCATCGCTGCCATTATGGGGAATACCGTATTTACCCTAATAGTAGCGCCCGGGTTTTTTTCCTATGTAGCTGTAGAACCCATGATTGGATGCTTTGTTTAAAGGAAGTTTTATCAGTGCACATAAAGCAGGAAGTAAAATAAACAAAAATATAAGTATAACACTACAAAAGGCAGTAACTCTAATTTCAATCTGACAGAGTTATTGTTATTGCACTCTGCACTTTCTCTCATTACCCTCTATCTTTGTGCAAAGTTTCATGACAGTCCCATAAGTACCCAACAAGAATAATAAGTATAAAATAACAAAGGGCAATAACTCTAATTCAAATAAACATATAGTTATGGTTCTTGCATTCTCCACATCCTCGTATTGCTCTGTCATTGTGTTTCATTGCAGATCCAATAGTAGTTTTGGAGCTATGCTTTGGACAAGAATTTTAAGTATAGAATTACGAAGGTCAATAACTCTATTATCCATCTCTATTGTCCATGAAGATGGAGTTATGGTTTTTGCAATCTTCACTTCGTCTACTTGCCCTCTATCATTGCGTGATGTTTCATTTCAGTATAGTAGTTTTTGAGTTATGCTCCGGACAAGAATTATAAGTATAAAATTATAAAGGGCAATAACTCTCAATTAAATGAAGGCACAGTTATGGTTCTTGCACTCTGCACGCCTCTTATTGCCCTCTATCATTGATTGCAGTTCCATTAGTAGTTTTCGTATTATGGAGCAGGCATAAATTGTAAGTATAAACTTTAAATCTAATTTAAATGAAGGCAGAGTTATGGTTCTTGCACTCTGCACATCCTCTTATTGCCATGTATCATTGTGTGAAATTTCATTGCAGTCTCATTAATAGTTATAAGTATAAAATTACAAAGGGCAATAACTTTAATTTAATTGAAGGCAGAGTTATGATTCTTGCACTCTGCATGTCCTCTCATTGCCCTCTATCATTGTGTGAAATTTCATTGCAGTCCTATTAGTAGTTTTCAAGTTATTGAGCGGACAGGAATTATACGTATAAAATTACAAAGGGCAATAACTCCAATTCAAATGAAGACAGAGTTATGGTTCTTGTACTCTGCACGTCCTCTCATTGCCCTCTATCATTGTGTGAAATTTCTTCGAGTTATGGAGCGGACACAAATTATAAGTATAAAATTACAAAGGGTAATAACTCTTAATTTAAATGAATTTAAATGAAAGCAGAGTTATGGTTCTTGTGCTCTGCACCTCCTCTCATGGCCCGCTATCATTGTGTACAATTTCATTGCAGTCCAAGTAGTAGTTTTAGAGTTATGGAGCAGACACGAGTTATAAGTATAAAATTAAAAAGGGCAATAACTTTAATTTAAATGAAGGCAGTTATGGTTCTTGCGCTTTGAACATCCTCTCATTGCTATCTATAATTTTTTTTAGATTGGGGTTGTGGGTGTGCGGTCACATTAAATTGTTTAATTCAAATATGACCTTGACAGTTTGTTTTCTGCCTGAGAAACTTTCATTTTAACTCCGAGGTTAAAACTACTTGCAACGGATCAATTACAGTTCCAGGGTTTTTGACAACGGAATTGTCTCTTGCAAAAACACTGACGAGCTAAGAGTACTATAATCTCTCTGCAAATCTGCTTTTAAGTATTCAATTTAGACTCAAAACACTTTGAAGAGTTTCGCAAGCTTATTTTGACATAAAAGCGCTTTTGTTTGACGGTGTTTGATACAACAGCTTCAAAATGGAAATCAATATCAGCAATAATGTAGCAGAGCCTCAAGACAGAGCGGCCATGTAAACTCAGTAACATAGCGCTACTTTATTTATTGCCTATCTGACGATTAGTGATCCTGGAGCGAGCCATCTGAACTTACTGAAAACATCTACTAGGTTAAACTTCAAAACTAGGATGGAAATGTGAAAATGTCTGCTGGCACAACTGGGCTTGATCAACTTTGTAATTATTACCCTGGGCCCTGTTTTATTAAACATCTTACGATAAGTCTCAAATTTTAAAATCGTTCACTTTTTTCACCTAATTATTCAATGTTGACAAGTATGTGTGCACGTAGTACATGTATAAGAAAATGAAATGAAATCACGTTTATTTGAAAAGAGTAATTTATAGTGAAGCATTTAAGATATTGATTTACGATCAAAATGATCGTAAGTTGTTTCATAAAACGGGGCCCTGATGAAGACGGGTGAAAGTCAAAAGACTTAAGTAGTCGGTAAAATAAATTTCTAAGAAAAATACCGTTGTTGGTAGTTTGTACTACTCACCCTCCTTGGTTTTCGAACTTTGTAATTAATATGAAGAGAAGGCCAGATAACTTTTTTTTTACTGCAAATGCCTTATTTTTGTGGTATATATATACTCGGTAAAAAAAGTTTTGGACCAGGGTATATAAAGTCATATAAAAATAAAACTAGTGGACAGAATTTAAGTATCTTTTTTAGTAACTAAGGTCTACCCTACCCGGTTAATTTGGTACCAAAAACATTAAATAACAAACAAGATTTGATTTGAAAAAAATATCGCGAACACACAAAGTGTCTGTAAAAAATGTTGCAAAGTCCATAGAAAGTAACAGTTACGGACACATTTGAGTAACCAATAAAAAGATTATTATTTTTTCGCAAACTTTCATTGTAAACGATAATTATTGTTGATTGTTGATCTATTGTGAATTATCAACTGAGATAATAAGGGTTATGGTCGAATGTCATGGTTCAGCGATCATTGTACGGGTTCGAACACTGCCATGGTCAAAAACTTTTTTTACAGAGTATATATAGTGTGACCTTGACCTTTATATTTTAGCATGGCCATGTTGATGTTGTCATGATAAGTATATACAGAAAGTTTGATGAAGAAGTATCAAGAAATGAGAAAGTTATAGCCAATGTTAAGTTTTCGTGGAGAAAAAATCCCGAGTATTCAATCCATATAATGACCTTCAGTGTGACCTTGATCTTTATATTTTAATATGGTCATGTCGATGTTGTCATGATCAGTATATACTGAAAGTTTGATGTAGAAATATCAAGAAATGAGAAAGTTATAGCCAACGTTAAATTATCGGAAAAAAAATGAGTATTTAACCCATATAATGATCTTCAATGTGACTTTCACCTTTCTATTTTAGTTTGGTCATGTCGATGTTTTCATGATGAGTATATATTACAAGTTTGATGAAGAAACATGAAGAAATGATAAAGTTATAGCCAACGTTAAGTTTTCGTGACAGACTGACGAACGGAAGGACTTTCTTACGAATCAGTATTTGTCACTATCCCTTTGTTCACTTTTTTGTTCTTCTAGCCACGCAAAATAATTGTTAGCCACATAACAGAAACAAAATGAATAGCATCTATTGTTCTCTATTGTTCTCTATTGTTCTCCTAGCCACCTAAGTATGGATTCGACTGACAGACGACAAAGTCCTCCCTATGTATTGCATTTTTTCTCGAAAAGGCGACACAAAAAGGCATCACTAAGACCACTTAATTAAGACTGATATGTGTACAAAGTTTCATAAAGATACTTGAGCAGATTTCCTTCCATTATACGATGATTTTCAAACATGCAAATTGTGTAGATATTTTTTACTGTTCTCTAACATCCCGAGTTTGTTTTAAAATATGCCGTTTTAAAAATCTCATTAACTACTCATCTCATTAACTACAAAAGTCCTTTTTTGGTACCTGCAATTTAATTTTGATATTAAGGGCACCATTCATTAAATGTAATCGATGAATCAGCATTTTATGGCAAACAAAATTCAGATTTTAATCTTATTACACAGAGCGGATATATTCACTTGTTTATAATTATCAGGTGCCAGAATAGCTATCCTACAAAAAAAAGCAGCATGTACTGGTATGCAGCAATGCACACTGCACGCCTGCTCCTCAATGATATAAATATACAACCCTGATCAATTCAGAACTAACAAATCTTTACAGAGATCATGAAAACGAGAAGTGACTGCACATGCACGTTATCGTAACCCTCCCTCCGCGTTTGAACACTTAGCAAGTTTGGAGGTTTTCCAATACAAGAATGGCAGCTCACCTTGCACCTGTACCTGGAGAAAAAATAAAAAAGTTTTTTTTTTTTAGAACCTTGCATTAATTTTTTTTACGCAAACTGTATTTAACTATTAAAGATATGCAATGAGCTAGCAAGTGGGTTATAAACTCTTTTTTTGCAAGGAGGAAATGAAAACATTTAAAAATTGTTTTTTACATATTACTCGAAACTGAGTTGAGTTGCTGAATTGTTGAGCTGTCGTTGAACGGCTCATCAACACATTTGGTTGGTTTAAATGCATTTTATGTCTCAATACTTTTACAGCATATTTGTGGGGGTAAGGGACTTGCTCAAGGGGTAAGGGACTTGCTCATGGGGTAAGGGACTTGCTCAAGGGTAAGGAACTTGCTCATGGGGTAAGGGACTTGCTCAAGGGGTAAGGAACTTGCTCAAGGGGTAAGGAACTTGCTCAAGGGGTAAGGGACTTGCTCAAGGGGTAAGGGACTTGCTCAAGGGGTAAGGGACTTGCTCAAGGGGTAAGGAACTTGCTCAAGGGGTAAGGGACTTGCTCAAGGGGTAAGGAACTTGCTCAAGGGGTAAGGGACTTGCTCAAGGGGTAAGGGACTTGTTCAAGGGGTAAGGTACTTGCTCAAGGGGTAAGGGACTTGCTCAAGGGGTAAGGAACTTGCTCAAGGGGTAAGGGACTTGCTCAAGGGGTAAGGAACTTGCTCAAGGGGTAAGGAACTTGCTCAAGGGGTAAGGAACTTGCTCAAGGGGTAAAGAACTTGCTCAAGGGGTAAGGAACTTGCTCAAGGGGTAAGGGACTTGCTCAAGGGGTAAGATACTTGCTCAAGGGGTAAGGGACTTGCTCAAGGGTAAGGGACTTGCTCAAGGGGTAAGAGACTTGCTCAAGGGGTAAGGAACTTGCTCAAGGGGTAAGGGACTTGCTCAAGGGGTAAGGAACTTGCTCAAGGGGTAAGGGACTTGCTCAAGGGGTAAGTAACTTGCTCAGGGGGTAAGGAACTGCTCAAGGGGTAAGGGACTTGCTCAAGGTTATAGGCACAACATTCTGCAGCTTCGAAACTATCAGTCATGAGGTAACGACGCCAAACACTCAATGGTGAAGTTTAGGGAGGCAGGATTGGTGATTCTGTCATAATTTTACTAATTTATACAATTTTAATACAAAAATCTGGACAGATGCCCTGGCTTCTCCATTCATAAAAGGTCAAGAGGTGTGGTGTTCTTGATAATTAAGGCATTTGTATCATAAATAATGGTTGAATTGAATTGAATTGGATTTTATAGTCACACCAACAGCTAAGGTCATATGGCGACTTTCCAGCTTCCACTGGTGGAGGAAGACCCCAGGTGCCCCTTTGGGCAATATTCGTGCACGGGCGGGCACCTGGGTAGAACCACCGACGTTCCGCAAGCCAGCTGGATGGCTTCCTCACATAAAGATTCCTAGGCCCCTGAGGGATCGAACCTACAGCGGTGAGGGGCAAGTGATTGCAAGTCAGAGACTCTAACCACTCGGCCACGGACGCCCCCTAATGGTTGAATAGAGTTTTATGTAATTTTCAGTACATTTTATGCTATATATGATGTTCGACGTTTTAGTGGTGGAGGCAGACCACCCACTTTTTCCTGGGTAGAACCAGTAATGTATACCTCCTGCCATCCTTAAGAATAAACATTTACTCAACTTACAAGTTTGAGTTTCAAGTGGGTTTCGAACCCGCAGCGGTGAGAGACAAGTTGGGTTAAAAGCTCATATGAGCTTGTGTTACTTTGTTGTAAAACCGACCTGTAAATAAATATTACTTGACTTGACTAGATGCTGCTTTTTAAATTCCTGCATATCGTTAGCATTAAGATCAATCCCGACCTAATGGACCTTTGCCGCCTTCTTGAACTATACATGGTTAACAGATGCCTCTTCTTTTTTTGACATTAACCATCAAAGCACACACATAAACACCATATATAATTGCTATACATTTAAATCTATTAGCATTTATATTTTATTTATAGTTCGGCTATTATGTAAATTGTAAAAAAAGCTATAAATATATCACAAATTGGATTGCCTTTGTGCTGCTGCAAAATATCAGCACCGGCCAAGTGATTATGCTGGCAGATCAATAGTAGTTGCATCTACATTTAAAACAGAAATCACATTGTTAAGTATTGCAATGTACATTTCTGAAAAGCAGATTAACAGATGTGGATTGCTGGCAGCTGGGTTGGTATATTAAAAGAAATATAAAAAATATATGAAATGATAAATTACAGGAAAACCTACCACATAACATTATAAACTGTTGTTTAACGGCTCATAAACGTATCTTATTTCGAGCCACCATGGAGATCCGAGAAAGACGGGAATCTAGGAACCGTGCCCTACTGTTACTATAAAATCTTTTCTACGGTAACTAAATTGCTCTGAGGAAAGAATAACACAGGCGACATCCAAGAGTACGTCCTCATCAAACGAACTGAATGGGGTTTTAAAGCGCACCAACACATGAAAGGTTATATGGCGCCTAACAGGCATGAACATGCCAGGCTCATCCTCCATGTACATCGAGATAAAATATGGAAAATGGGCCTAGAACCTTCTCACCCTGAACTGCAGAGTTGCTGCAAATTCTATCGTAGAAACTCCATTTACGTTGGAGCCACGTTTATTGTTTTTCTGCCACTGCTCTTTTGATGTGAGCGAGATGGCACCTGAACCAATGCAGGGATCATGATGAAGACCTTTAATGAACATGAACAAAAAATGATGAAATGAACATGAATTTGGGGGGATTCTACCCCTCTGCCTACCCCTCGAAAGGGATCTGCAGTGGCCCTATTCTTTGCCCCGTGACCAAACGGGACCCCCGGGAACCACAAGGGGCTCTCATCAAACGAACGAGGTTAAAGGAAGAGTCTTGCCGATTAAAGGACAACCAAGAATGACAAGAGATGCCACAGAAACTGAAGATGAACTGAATTGTACAGCTTTTAATGTACGTGAGAAACCATTCCTAATATTGGTCTTATGGATAGCAGGAGGTGTACAGTATTGGTTCTATCCAGGAAAAGTGGGTGGTCAGGGCCACAAAAAAAATCGACCGCCATATATAACCTTACAAGTGTTGAAAATGACGTAAAACACCATACAAACAAATCATACAGGTCTAAATCAAGTTTTATACATTTTAACTCCAAAGAAAATCTTGTTTGTTGTCTGATTTTAAGAGTCAAAATTTCGAAATATCTATAACTCAATTTTTTTTTTCTTTGCTGGATTGGCACAGTAGATAGCAAGGTAGACATGAAATCTGGAGGCCCTAGGTTCAAGCCTCAGTGGCGCCACAGAGTTTCATTGGTGTGTTCTTGGTCAAATCACTTTCCCTTAATCTTGTACGTCAAATGGGGATTGGGCAGTCCCATTTAGAACCATACAGGAATCTATTCGATAATAATCAAAGGGCAGGCTACGGGATTCCTATGTATTCTTCCACTCTCTCTCGGGAGGCTCTTAATAACCTATAATATGTTAATAAACTGTAAAACAACATTCAATTCATTATTTTTAAATTCAATCATCATGTCCATGTGGTATATTTCCAGCGTGTGGGTCATTTTGACAATCTTTTCACTTCCTGAAAGTTTCAGACTGTTTTGAAATACAGCTTTTTTCCCCCCATTAATCTCTTGACACAAATCAACAGGCATGAAGATATTAATATTTTGTGGTTGTGTTGGTTTTGAGAGCATGCTGTCGTTTTAAGATGGTTGCCAAGATTTAGCAGTGATAGCTTTTGTATGCTGAATCACTGAATGATGATGATGATGTTGATGATGATTGGTTTGTTTATTTGTATGGTGTTTTATGTCATTTTCAACACATGCAAGGTTATATAGATCTGTCAGTCGTTTTTTTTTGTGGTGGAGACCACCCACTTTTCCTGGGTAAGCAGTACTGTACATCTCCCATCATCCGTTAGAAATGAACTCTTCCTCACTTACAAGTATGCTGATGATGCTGATGATAAATTGATGCTGATGATACTGATGATGAAGATGAAATAATGATGATGAACATGAAATGATGATGTTGTTACTGTGGATGACAATAACGATGGTGGCAGCAACGACAGCGACTACAATGATGATTTGCAGAAGACAAAATTACTTACGCAACCCTTTACAACATACTATAAGGAAACTAATTCCCAAATTTAGTAAATTTAATTGAGCTAGGACAAGAAATGTAAGAGATATAGGCCTGTAAACACAGTTTACACGCAAAATTTGATGTGAAATAGACAAATTTTAAGGGCTATCAGAATTTGGGTTCCATGGGAGCCCATGGGTTACAGGAACCAAAATTGCTTATGCAGCCCTTAAGATAATGCTATTAGGAAGCTCATGGCAAAATTTGGTTGTGCTTGGATAAAAAATGTAAGAGATATATACTTGTAAACAGCTTACACGCAAAATTTGATGTGAAATAGACACATTTTAAGGGCTATCAGAATTTGGGTTCCGTGGGAGCCCATGGATTACAGGAATCAAAATTGCTTACGCAGACCTTATGATAATGCTATAAGGAAGCTCATGATGTGGGATGCCGATGCCGGGGTGATTACATAAGCTCTCCGATTCTTCGAATAGTCGAGCTAATAATAATATGATGGTGTGGCGGTGGTGGCGATTATGGTGGTGTTGATGAACATGATGATGATAATGATCAAAATCATCATAATAATCATTTTTCGATTATCATTAGCATAAGTTACTCTAATTTGAAATATATCAAATAATGATAGAATGAAAGCATGAGTTACAAGTCAATGGTTTCACCTTCAGCCTAACCACGACACAATTATAATCAATCAAAAAAACATTTTAGTGTGATAACCATTTTCTCTAGGTTTTATATGCAAATTTCTTCCTTAAGTAATGAGGCAAACATTATTTTTTTCACTATAAAATAAAATGTCAATTATGAACTTTACTGTGAAATAAACTTATACCAAATTAACATATTAGGTTGATCTTTGTATAAATATATTTCACGCTGATTCAAATGAGGAATGCATCACAAAATCTGACTTCTGCCATAAGCTAATCCATCTTGTTTTTCTCCAAAATCTGCATACTGTTATAACTTTTAGTAGTTACAAGCTGTACTATATGCTGCCTATTAACATTAATGCTGGTTTGTTGGTTGAGTGGTGTTTTACATAATTTTTATCACATTTTAGGCTATATATGGAGGTCAATTTTTCAGTGGTGAAGATCACCCATGTTTTCCTGGGTAGCTACCAGTACTGTATACCATAAGAATCCACACTTTCTCACTTACGAGTTGATCTCCCAGTGGGATTCAAACCTGTAGCAGTAAGAGGTGGGTACAGTAATGCAGACTGTGTTGCTGTTGTATTGGGTTCTATATATAGTAAGGTACCCTGAGGAACATTTCTGTACATATACATAATTCTCTACGCTTAGCAACACCGCGCAGACTCTCGCCAATCATACAATTCTTAGTGTGTTACGCCGAACCTGCAATGTCAGTGTTCATCATGGACTTTGTGATCTGGTTCAAACAAAATAAAGGTACATTACAGAATGATGCTATAAAGTGTCTCTATCGAAGTCTACACAAATTGCAGTAATTTTATATCAGTTTTAAATCAACCACAATCTGGACTAATTTTGCTCCATTCGGACGTGTACAGTTTGCGAAAACATCATTGAAAATCCCAGTTTTATTCTCACCAGGCCACTGGCTTCAAGAAAACCCTAATTTTGACACGCGCAGAGAAAAATACCACCCAAAACTCTAAAAAAACAAACAAAAGCCTGGTAATTCATAGCCTGGAAAAGACAAAAACAGGAACTCCAAAAACATGATCAAATCATGCAACTTGCCAACATTCTTGTAAAGAAGTGATTTCTACTCATGAAAACAAATTTAAGTCTGCCATTTATCTTCATTTTGATTGGTTTGACAAATACCTCATTTTCGGTTGATATCAAATAGAAGGCCAACGGATCTTCAAAAGCATCTAAAGGGTAGTAAATCTAATTTTATCCAATCCTCAATTTCATTTTCAACTGTTCGAGAGTGAAAAGTGTAACTTTTGATTTTTTTTTGTGATTTTTCTTCTCCCACCCACATGATTAAACTCCCTCTGATATGATTAATCCCTGAACATACCACACTACCATACAGGAAGTACACGCTTGAGGAATGAAAGGTTCTTACCAGTAATCAGAGACAATGCATGTGCAGAAAACATAAATATTTACCCAGGTTTATCAGCAGTGCTTGATGGATGGGCTACAGAAACTTCACACATGTCTCCCGGTGAAATATTTCATGTTGCAGCACTGCTGTAGCTATCTCCTGCTACTGTCGGTTCACTTGATTATTAATGTAAGGCCAAACATGAAGTTATAAAGTATACCAAGTGTATAATTATAGAGGAGTGACATATACTCTGTAAAAAAACTTTTGGACCATAGCAGTGTTCGAACCCTTACAATGATCGCTGAACCATGACATTCGACCATAACCCTTATTATCTCAGTTGATAATTCACAATAGATCAACAATCAACAATAATTATCGTTTACACTGAAAGTTTGCGAAAAAATAATAATCTTTTTATTGGTTACTCGAATGTGTCCGTAACTGTTACTTTTTATGGACTTTGCAACAATTTTTACAGACCCTTTGTGTGTTCGCGATATTTTTTTAAAATCAAATCTTGTTTGGAATCTAATGTTTCTGGTACCAAATTAACCGGGTAGGGTAGACCTTGGTTACCAATTAAAGATACTTAAATTCTGTCCACCAGTTTTATTTTTATATCACTTTATATACCCTGGTCCAAAACTTTTTTTGCCGAGTATATATACTGAACCAAACAGCTAATGCACCAGTAGACAATAATAATGTATGAACTTATTATATGCCGACTGTTACCGTTTGAGACAGGTTATTTGAATGATTTTTTTAAATTTAGTCAAGATATTCGTCTCATTCAGAATGAAATTTGTTTTGATTTATTGATTGTTATTATTAGCTGTTTGGTTCAGTATATATCAAATGGGGCAAGTATATACTGGGGTGTACGTGACAACTGAATTGGACTTTATGGTCACACCAACAGCTAAGGTTATATGGCAACTTTTCCTGCTTCTGTTGGTGGAGGAAGACTGCAGGTGCCACTCTGGGCAATTTTCATGCAAGGGCGGGCACCTGGGTAGAACCACAGATATGCTGCAAGCCTGCTTGGATTATTTCCTTAGATAAAGATTCCTAGGCCCATGAGAGATCGAACCCTCAGCAGTGATGGAGCAAGTGATTTTGAGTCAGTGGCTTTAGTCACTCGGCCACAGATGCCCTGGGGTTTGACAAATATTATGTAGATATATCTACTGTAGCAAGTATATGTAGGGTGTGATAAAGGTTATGCAGATATATCAAATGTAGCAAGTATATGTAGGGTGTGATAAAGGTTATGTAGATATATCTACTCTAGCAAGTATATGTAGGGTGTGATAAAGGTTATGTAGATATATCTACTGTAGCAAGTATATGTAGGGTGTGATAAAGATTATGTAGATATATCAAATGTAGCAAGTATATGTAGAGTGTGATAAAGGTTATGTAGATATGTCAAATGTAGCAAGTATATGTAGGGTGTAATAAAAGTTATGTAGATATGTCAAATGTAGCAAGTATATGTAGAGTGTGATAAAGGTTATGTAGATATGTCAAATGTAGCAAGTATATGTAGGGTGTGATAAAGGTAATGTAGATATATCTACTGTAGCAAGTATATGTAGGGTGTGATAAAGGTTATGTAGATATGTCTACTGTAGCAAGTATATGTAGGGTGTGGTAAAGGTTATGCAGATATATCAAATGTAGCAAGTATATGTAGGGTGTAATAAAAGTTATGTAGATATGTCAAATGTAGCAAGTATATGTAGAGTGTGATAAAGGTTATGTAGATATGTCAAATGTAGCAAGTATATGTAGGGTGTGATAAAGGTAATGTAGATATATCTACTGTAGCAAGTATATGTAGGGTGTGATAAAGGTTATGTAGATATATCTACTGTAGCAAGTATATGTAGGGTGTGATAAAGGTTATGTAGATATGTCAAATGTAGCAAGTATATGTAGGGTGTGATAAAGGTAATGTAGATATATCTACTGTAGCAAGTATATGTAGGGTGTGATAAAGGTTATGTAGATATATCTACTGTAGCAAGTATATGTAGGGTGTGATAAAGGTTATGCAGATATGTCAAATGTAGCAAGTATATGTAGGTGTGAATGTATCAAATGTAGCAAGTATATGTAGGTGTGACTATATCTAATGTAGCAAGTTCTGTAGGGTGTGATGAAGGTTATGCAGATATATCAAATGTAGCAAGTATATGTAGGTGTGACAATATCAAATGTAGCAAGTATATGTAGGTGTGACAATATCAAATGTAGCAAGTATATGTAGGTGTGACAATATCAAATGTAGCAAGTATATGTAGGTGTGACAATATCAAATATAACAAGTATATGTAGGTGTGACAATATCAAATGTAGCAAGTATATGTAGGTGTGACAATATCAAATGTAGCAAGTATATGTAGGTGTGATTATATCTAATGTAGCAAGTTCTGTAGGGTGTGATTAAGGTTATGCAGATATATCAAATGTAGCAAGTATATGTAGGTGTGACAATATCAAATGTAGCAAGTATATGTAGGTGTGACTATATCAAATGTAGCAAGTATATGTAGGTGTGACAATATCAAATGTAGCAAGTATATGTAGGTGTGACAATATCAAATGTAGCAAGTATATGTAGGTGTGACAATATCAAATGTAGCAAGTATATGTAGTGTGACAATATCAAATATAACAAGTATATGTAGGTGTGACAATATCAAATATAACAAGTATATGTAGACAATATCAAATGTAGCAAGTATATGTAGGTTTGACAATATCAAAAGTATATATATGTAGGTTTGACAATATCAAATTTAGAAAGTATATGTATAGATGTGACAATGACAATGACTATGTCAAACGTTGCAATTGTATCTAGTGGTCTGCCTTCTGCCTTCTCAAATTGACACACACACACACACACACACACATACCGTCAATTTTACCAAATTAAAAAGGCTGCAACAAATGTAAACAACCAGTATTAAATATTCATGACTATAGTTTACTTTATTTCTGATGACATTATTATTATTATATATCACCTATAATGTTTCTTTATTGTCTGGACTTGTCATTATACTCTTGAATATGATATAATGTACGCATTTACATCTGCTTTTAACATCAAGTATCTTAAAATTAGTCTATTTACAGGGCAATCACTCTTCAGTTGTCTCGACTTTTGGACTTCACTTTTCAGAGCGTTTGTTAATAACATCATTCTTGAAAATGCTACAAAAAAGAGGATTTCTTTTTGTCAACTGTCGAGTTGCGAGTTACAAAAACTGAGTTTCAAGCCAAAAAAATGTGAGTTGCAAGCTGAAAATAACTTAGAAAATGTGGGTTGCGAGCCAAAAATACGAGTTGCAAGCTAACTTTAAAAATGTGAGTTGCGAGTTACAAGGAAAAAATGTGAGTTGCAAGTTACAAGAAAAAAATGCGAGTTGCGAGTTGCAAGAAAAAATGTGAGTTGCGAGTTACAAGAAAAAATTGTGAATGCAAATTTTTTTATAATAAAATAAAGTTACAAAAACTAAAATATATAATAAATCATTTCAATGGGTAGGCAGTCTTAACATTTTTATAATATACTGGTGCTGAAAAGATTCTTTAAGAATAAATATATAAAAAGCTTCTCCTAAACTATAATGAGCAAAATAAATTT
>JAWPHD010009090.1:0-107743 GCA_037043455.1 Cyrtodaria siliqua | reverse complement strand
ATATATATGTGAAAGAACTGAATATATATGTGTAATAACTGAATATATATGTGTAAGAACTGAATATATATGCGTAAGAACTGATTATATATGCGTAAGAACGGAATATATATGTGTAAGAACTGAATATATATGTGTAAGAACTAAATATATATGTGTAAGAACTGAATATATATGTGTAAGAGCTGAATATATATGCGTAAGAACTGAATGTATATGTGTAAAAACGGAATATATATGCGTAAGAACTGAGTATATATGTGTAAGAACTGAATATATATGCGTAAGAACTGAATATATATGTGTAAGAACTGAATATATATGCGTAAGACCTGAATATATGCGTAAGAACTGAATATATATGCGTAAGAACGGAATATATATTTGTAAGAACTGAATATATATGTTTAAGAACTGAATATATATGCGTAAGAACGGAATATATATGCGTAAGAACGGAATATATATGCGTAAGAACTGAATATATATGTGTAAGAACTGAATATATATGCGTAAGAACGGAATATATATTTGTAAGGACGGAATATATATGTGTAAGAACTGAATATATATGCATAAGAATGGAATATATATGCCTAAGAACTGAATATATATGCTTAAGAACGGATTATATATATGCGTAAGAACGGAATATATATTTGTAAGAACGGAATATATATGCGTAAGAACTGAATATATATTTGTAAGAACTGAATATATATGTGTAAGAACTGAATATATATGTGTAATAACTGAATATATATGTGTAAGAATTGAATATATATGCGTAAGAACGGAATATATATGTGTAAGAACTGAATATATATGTGTAAGAACTGTATATATATGTGTAAGTACTGAATATATATGTGTAAGAGATGAATATATATGCGTAAGAACTGAATATATATGTGTAAGAACGGAATATATATGCTTAAGAACTGAGTATATATGTGTAAGAACTGAATATATATGCTTAAGAACTGAATATATATGCGTAAGAACTGAATATATGCGTAAGAACTAAATATATATGCGTAAGAACTGAATATATGCGTAAGAACTGAATATTTATGCGTAAGAACGGAATATATATTTGTAAGAACGGAATATATATGTGTAAGAACTGAATATATATGTGAAAGAACTGAATATATATGTGAAATAACTGAATATATATGTGTAAGAACTGAATATATATGTGTAAGAACTGAATATATATGCGTAAGAACGGAATATATATGTGTAATAACTGAATATATATGTGTAAGAACGGAATATATATGCGTAAGAACTGAGTATATATGTGTAAGAACTGAATATATATGCGTAAGAACTGAATATATATGTGTAAGAACTGAATATATATGTGTAAGAACTGAATATATGCGTAAGAACTGAATATATATGCGTAAGAACGGAATATATATGGGTAAGAACTGAATATATGTCTGTAAGAACTGAATATATATGTGTAAGAACGGAATATATATGCGTAAGAACGGAATATATATGCGTAAGAACTGAATATATATGTGTAAGAACTGAATATATATGTGTAAAAACTGAATATATATGTGTAAGAACTGAATATATATGTGTAAGAACTGAATATATATGCGTAAGAACGGAATATATATGTGTAAGAACTGAATATATATGTGTAAGAGCTGAATATATATGCGTAAGAACTGAATATATATGTGTAAGAACTGAATATATATGTGTAAGAACTGAACATATATCCGTAAGAACGGAATATATATCCGTAAGAACGGAATATATATGTGTAAGAACTGAATATATATGTGTAAAAGCTGAATATTTATGCGTAAGAACTGAATATATATACGTAAGAACGGAATATATATGCGTAAGAACTGAGTATATATGTGCAAGAACTGAATATATATGCGTAAGAACTGAATATATATGTGTAAAAACTGAATATATATGTGTAAGAACTAAATATATATGCGTAAGAACGGAATATATATGTGTAAGAACTGAATATATATGTGTAAGAACTGAGTATATATGTGTAAGAACTGAATTTATATGCGAAAGAACTGAAAATATATGTGTAAGAACTGAATATATATGCGTAAGAAATGAATATATGCGTAAGAACTGAATATATATGCGTAAGAACGGAATATATATTTGTAAGAACTGAATATATATGTGTTAAAACTGAATATATATGTGTCAGAACTGAAAATATATGTGTAAGAACTGAACATATATGTGTAAGTACGGAATATATATGTGTAAGAACTGAATATATATGTGTAAGAACTGAATATATATGCATAAGAACGGAATATATATGCCTAAGAACTGAATATATATGCGTAAGAACGGAATATATATGCGTAAGAACGGAATATATATGCGTAAGAACGTAATATATATGCGTAAGAACTGAATATATATGTATAAGAACTGAATATATATGCGTAAGAACGGAATATATATGCGTAAGAACGTAATATATATGCGTAGGAACTGAATATATATGTGTAAGAACTGAATATATATGTGTAAGAACTGAATATATATGTGTAAGAATTGAATATATATGCGTAAGAACGGAATATATATGTGTAGGAACTGAATATATATGTGTAAGAACTGAATATATATGTGTAAGAACTGAATATATATGTGTAAGAGCTGAATATATATGCGTAAGAACTGAATATATATGTGTAAGAACGGAATATATATGCTTAATAACTGAGTATATATGTGTAAGAACTGAATATATATGCGTAAGAACTGAATATATATGTGTAAGAACTGAATATATATGCGTAAGAACTGAATATATGCGTAAGAACTGAATATATATGCGTAAGAACTGAATATATGCGCAAGAACTGAATATATATGCGTAAGAACGGAATATATATTTGTAAAAACGGAATATATATGTGTAAGAACTGAATATATATGTGAAAGAACTGAATATATATGTGAAAGAATTGAATATATATGCGTAAGAACTGAATATATATGTGTAAGAACTGAATATATATGTGTAAGAACTGAATATATATGTGTAAGAACTGAATATATAATCGTAAGAACGGAATATATATGCCTAGGAACTGAATATATATGCGTAAGAACGGAATATATATGCGAAAGAACGGAATATATATGCTTAAGAACGGAATATATATGCGTAAGAACGGAATATATATGTGTAAGTACTGAATATATATGCGTAAGAACTGAATATATGCGTAAGAACTGAATATATATTCGTAAGAACGGAATATATATTTGTAAGAACTGGATATATATGTGTAAGAACTGAATATATATGTTTAAGAACTGAATATATATGCGTAAGAACGGAATATATATGCGTAAGAACGGAATATATATGCGTAAGAACTGAATATATATGTGTAAGAACTGAATATATATGCGTAAAAACTGAATATATATGCGTAAGAACGGAATATATATGTGTAAGAACTGAATATATATGCGTAAGAACTGAATATATATGTGTAAGAACTGAATATATATGTGTAAGAACTGAATATATATGCGTAAGAACGGAATATATATGTGTAAGAACTGAATATATATGTGTAAGAGCTGAATATATATGCGTAAGAGCTGAATATATATGCGTAAGAACTGAATATATATGTGTAAGAACGGAATATATATGTGTAAGAACGGAATATATATGTGTAAGAACGGAATATATATGAGTAAGAACGGAATATATATGTGTAAGAACTGAATATATATGTGTAAGAACTGAATATATATGCGTAAGAACTGAATATATATGTGTAAGAGCCGAATACATATGCGTAAGAACTGAATATATATGCGTAAGAACTGAATATATGCGTAAGAACTGAATATATATGCGTAGGAACGGAATATATATTTGTAAGAACTGAATATATATGTGTAAAAACTGAATATATAAGTGTAAGAACTGAATATATATGTGTAAGAACTGAACATATATGTGTAAGAACTGAATATATATGTGTGAGGACGGAATATATATGTGTAAGAACTGAATATATATGCATAAGAACGGAATATATATGCGTAAGAACTGAATATATATGCGTAAGAACTGAATATATATTTGTAAGAACTGAATATATATGTGTAAGAACTGAATATATATGTGTAAGAACTGAATATATATGTGTAAGAATTGAATATATATGTGTAAGAACTGAATATATATGTGTAAGAACTGAATATATATGTGTAAGAGCTGAATATATATGTGTAAGAACTGAATATATATGTGTAAGAACTGAATATATATGTGTAAGAACTGAATATATATGGGTAAGAGCTGAATATATATGCGTAAGAACTGAATATATATCTGAATGAACGGAATATATATGCGTAAGAACTGAGTAAATATGTGTAAGAATTGAATATATATGCGTAAGAACTGAATATATATGTGTAAGAACTGAATATATATGTGTAAGAACTAAATATATATGTGTAAGAACTGAATATAGATGTGTAAGAACTGAATATATATGTGTAAGAACTGAATATATATGTGTAAGAACGGAATATATATGTGTAAGAACTGAATATATATGCATAAGAACGGAATATATATGCCTAAGAACTGAATATATATGCGTAAGAACGGAATATATATGCGTAAGAACGGAATATATATGCGTAAGAACTGAATATATATGTGTAAGAACTGAATATATATGTGTAAGAACTGAATATATATGTGTAAGAATTAAATATATATGCGTAAGAACGGAATATATATGTGTAAGAACTGAATATATATGTGTAAGAACTGAATATATATGTGTAAGAACTGAATATATATGCGTAAGAGCTGAATATATATGCGTAAGAACTGAATATATATGTGTAAGAACGGAATATATATGCTTAAGAACTGAGTATATATGTGTAAGAACTGAATATATATGCGTAAGAACTGAATATATATGTGTAAGAACTGAATATATATGCGTAAGAACTGAATATATGCGTAAGAACTGAATATATATGCGTAAGAACTGAATATATGCGTAAGAACTGAATATATATGAGTAAGAACGGAATATATATTTGTAAGAACGGAATATATATGTGTAAGAACTGAATATATATGTGAAAGAACTGAATATATATTTGTAATAACTGAATATATATGTGTAAGAACTGAATATATATGCGTAAGAACGGAATATATATGTGTAAGACCTGAATATATATGTGTAAGAACTGAATATATATGTGTAAGAACTGAAAATATATGTGTAAGAGCTGAATATATATGCGTAAGAACTGAATATATATTGTGTAAGAACGGAATATATATGCGTAAGAACTGAGTATATATGTGTAAGAACTGAATATATATGTGTAAGAACTGAATATATATGTGTAAGAACTGAATATATATGTGTAAGAGCTGAATATATATGCGTAAGAAATGAATATATATGTGTAAGAACTGAATATATATGCTTAAGAACTGAGTATATATGTGTAAGAACTCAATATATATGCGTAAGAACTGAATATATATGTGTAAGAACTGAATATATATATGCGTAAGAACTGAATATATTCGTAAGAACTGAATATATATGCGTAAGAACTGAATATATGCGTAAGAACTGAATATATATGCGTAAGAACGGAATATATATGTGTAAGAACTGAATATATATGTGAAAGAACTGAATATATATGTGTAATAACTGAATATATATGTGTAATAACTCTGAATATATATGTGTAAGAACTGAATATATATGTGTAAGAACTGAATATATATGCGTAAGAACGGAATATATATGTGTAAGAACGCGTAAGAACTGAATATATATGTGTAACAACTGAATATATATGCGTAAGAACTGAATATATGCATAAGAACTGAATATATATGCGTAAGAACTGAATATATGCGTAAGAACTGAATATATATGCGTAAGAACTGAATATATATGCGTAAAAAAACGGAATATATATGTGTAAGAACTGAATATATATGCGTAAGAACTGAATATATATGTGTAAGAACTGAATATATATGTGTAAGAACTGAATATATATGTGTAAGAACGGAATATATATGTTTAAGAACTGAATATATATGCATAAGAACGGAATATATATGCATAAAAACTGAATATATATGCGTAAGAACGGAATATATATGCGTAAGAACTGAATATATATGCGCAAGAACGGAATATATATGCGAAAGAACTGAATATATATGTGTAAGAACTGAATATATATGCGTAAGAACTGAATATATATGCGTAAGAACGGAATATATATCTGTAAGAACTGAATATATTTGTGTAATAACTGAATATATATGTGTAAGAACTGAATATATATGCGTAAGAACGGAATATATATTTGTAAGAACGGAATATATATGTGTAAGAACTGAATATATATGTGAAAGAACTGAATATATATTTGTAATAACTGAATATATATGTGTAAGAACTGAATATATATGCGTAAGAACGGAATATATATGTGTAAGACCTGAATATATATGTGTAAGAACTGAATATATATGCGTAAGAACGGAATATATATTTGTAAGAACGGAATATATATGTGTAAGAACTGAATATATATGTGAAAGAACTGAATATATATTTGTAAGAACTGAATATATATGCGTAAGAACGGAATATATATGTGTAAGACCTGAATATATATGTGTAAGAACTGAATATATATGTGTAAGAACTGAATATATATGTGTAAGAGCTGAATATATATGCGTAAGAACTGAATATATATGCTGTAAGAACGGAATATATATTGGTAAGAACTGAGTATATATGTGTAAGAACTGAATATATATGCGTAAGAACTGAATATATATGCGTAAGAACGGAATATATATGTGTAAGAACTGAATATATATGCGTAAGAACGGAATATATATGTGTAAGAACGGAATATATATTTGTAAGAACTGAATATATATGTGAAGAACTGAATATATATGTTTAAGAACTGAATATATATGCGTAAGAACGGAATATATATGCGTAAGAACTGAATATATATGTGTAAGAACTGAATATATATGTGTAAGAACTGAATATATATGCGTTAGAACGGAATATATATGTGTAAGAACTGAATATATATATGTAAGAACTGAATATATATGTGTAAGAACTGAATATATATGCGTAAGAACGTAATAGATATGTGTAAGAACTGAATATATGTGTGTAAGAGCTGAATATATATGCGTAAGAACTGAATATATATGTGTAAGAACGGAATATATATGTGTAAGAACTAAATATATATGTGTAAGAACTGAATATATATGTTTAAGAACTGAATATATATGCGTAAGAACTGAATATATATGTGTAAGAACTGAATATATATGTGTAAGAACGGAATATATATGCGTAAGAACTGAGTATATATGTGTAAGAACTGAATATATATGCGTAAGAACGGAATATATATGTGTAAGAACTGAATATATATGCGTAAGAACTGAATATATGCGTAAGAACTGAATATATATGCGTAGGAACGGAATATATATTTGTAAGAACTGAATATATATGTGTAAGAACTGAACATATATGTGTAAGAACTGAATATATATGTGTAAGGACGGAATATATATGTGTAATAACTGAATATATATGCATAAGAACGGAATATATATGCCTAAGAACTGAATATATATGCGTAAGAACGGAATATATATGCGTAAGAACTGAATATATATTTGTAATAACTGAATATATATGTGTAAGAACTGAATATATATGTGTAAGAACTGAATATATATGTGTAAGAACTGAATAAATATGCGTAAGAATTGAATATATATGCGTAAAAACGGAATATATATGTGTAAGAACTGAATATATATGTGTAAGAACTGAATATATATGTGTAAGAACTGAATATATATGTGTAAGAGCTGAATATATATGCGTAAGAACTGAATATATATGTGTAAGAACTGAATATATATGCTTAAGAACTGAGTATATATGTGTAAGAACTCAATATATATGCGTAAGAACTGAATATATATGTGTAAGAACTGAATATATATGCGTAAGAACTGAATATATTCGTAAGAACTGAATATATATGCGTAAGAACTGAATATATGCGTAAGAACTGAATATATATGCGTAAGAACTGAATATATATGTGAAAGAACTGAATATATATGTGTAATAACTGAATATATATGTGTAATAACTGAATATATATGCGTAAGAACTGAATATATATGCGTAAGAACTGAATATATATGCGTAAGAACGGAATATATATGTGTAAGAACGCGTAAGAACTGAATATATATGTGTAACAACTGAATATATATGCGTAAGAACTGAATATATGCATAAGAACTGAATATATATGCGTAAGAACTGAATATATGCGTAAGAACTGAATATATATGCGTAAGAACTGAATATATATGCGTAAAAACGGAATATATATGTGTAAGAACTGAATATATATGCGTAAGAACTGAATATATATGCGTAAGAACTGAATATATATGTGTAAGAACTGAATATATATGTGTAAGAACGGAATATATATGTTTAAGAACTGAATATATATGCATAAGAACGGAATATATATGCATAAAAACTGAATATATATGCGTAAGAACAGAATATATATGCGTAAGAACTGAATATATATGCGCAAGAACGGAATATATATGCGCAAGAACTGAATATATATGCGTAAGAACTGAATATATATGCGTAAGAACGGAATATATATCTGTAAGAACTGAATATATTTGTGTAAGAACTGAATATATATGTGTAAGAACTGAATATATATGTGTAAGAGCTGAATATATATGCGTAAGAACTGAATATATATGTGTAAGAACGGAATATATATGCGTAAGAACTGAGTATATATGTGTAAGAACTGAATATATATGTGTAAGAACTGAATATATTTGTGTAAGAACTGAATATATATGTGTAAGAACTGAATATATATGTGTAAGAGCTGAATATATATGCGTAAGAACTGAATATATATGTGTAAGAACGGAAAATATATGCGTAAGAACTGAGTATATATGTGTAAGAATTGAATATATATGCGCAAGAACTGAATATATATGTGCAAAAACTGAATATATATGCGCAAGAACTGCATATATGCGCAATAACTAAATATATATGCGTAAGAACTAAATATATATGTGTAAGAACTGAATATATATGTGTAAGAACTGAATATATATGTGTAAGAACTGAATATATATGTGTAAGAACGGAATATATATGTGTAAGAACAGAATATATATGCCTAAGAACTGAATATATATGCGTAAGAACTGAATATATATGCGTAAGAACGGAATATATATGCGTAAGAACTGAATATATATGTGTAAGAACTGAATATATATATGTAAGAAGTGAATATTTATGCGTAAGAACGGAATATATATGTGTAAGAACGGAAAATATATGCGTAAGAACTGAGTATATATGTGTAAGAATTGAATATATATGCGCAAGAACTGAATATATATGTGCAAGAACTGAATATATATGGGCAAGAACTGCATATATGGGCAATAACTAAATATATATGCGTAAGAACTAAATATATATGTGTAAGAACTGAATATATATGTGTAAGAACTGAATATATATGTGTAAGAACTGAATATATATGTGTAAGAACGGAATATATATGTGTAAGAACTGTATATATATACATTAGAACGAAATATATATGCCTAAGAACTGAATATATATGCGTAAGAACGGAATATATATGCGTAAGAACGGAATATATATGCGTAAGAACTGAATATATATGTGTAAGAACTGAATATATATGCGTAAGAACGGAATATATATGTGAAAGAACTGAATATATATGCGTAAGAATGGAATATATATGCGTAAGAACGGAATATATAGGCATAAGAACGGAATATATATGTGTAAGAACGGAATATATATGTGTAAGAACTGAATATATATATGTGTAAGAACGGAATATATATGCGTAAGAATGGAATATGTATGTGTAAGAACTGAATATATATGTGTAAGAACTGAATATATATGTGTAAGAACGGAATATATATGTTTAAGAACTGAATATCTATGCATAAGAACGGAATATATATGCATAAAAACTGAATATATATGCGTAAGAACGGAATATATATGCGTAAGAACTGAATATATATGCGCAAGAACGAAATATATATGCGCAAGAACTGAATATATATGTGTAAGAACTGAATATATATGCGTAAGAACTGAATATATATGCGTAAGAACGGAATATATATCTGTAAGAACTGATTATATTTGTGTAAGAACTGAATATATATGTGTAAGAACTGAATATATATGTGTAAGAGCTGAATATATATGCGTAAGAACTGAATATATATGTGTAAGAACGGAATATATATGCGTAAGAACTGAGTATATATGTGTAAGAACTGAATATATATGTGTAAGAACTGAATATATTTGTGTAAGAACTGAATATATATGTGTAAGAACTGAATATATATGTGTAAGAGCTGAATATATATGCGTAAGAACTGAATATATATGTGTAAGAACGGAAAATATATGCGTAAGAACTGAGTATATATGTGTAAGAATTGAATATATATGCGCAAGAACTGAATATATATGTGCAAAAACTGAATATATATGCGCAAGAACTGCATATATGCGAAATAACTAAATATATATGCGTAAGAACTGAATATATATGTGTAAGAACTGAATATATATGTGTAAGAACTGAATATATATGTGTAAGAACGGAATATATATGTGTAAGAACTGAATATATATACATAAGAACGGAATATATATGCCTAAGAACTGAATATATATGCGTAAGAACTGAATATATATGCGTAAGAACGGAATATATATGTGTAAGAACTGAATATATATGTGTAAGAACTGAATATATATATGTAAGAAGTGAATATATATGCGTAAGAACTGAATATATATGTGTAAGAACGGAAAATATATGCGTAAGAACTGAGAATATATGTGTAAGAATTGAATATATATGCGCAAGAACTGAATATATATGTGCAAGAACTGAATATATATGCGCAAGAACTGCATATATGCGCAATAACTAAATATATATGCGTAAGAACTGAATATATATGTGTAAGAACTGAATATATATGTGTAAGAACTGAATATATATGTGTAAGAACGGAATATATATGTGTAAGAACTGAATATATATACATAAGAACGAAATATATATGCCTAAGAACTGAATATATATGCGTAAGAACGGAATATATATGCGTAAGAACTGAATATATATGTGTAAGAACTGAATATATATGTGAAAGAACTGAATATATATGCGTAAGAACGGAATATATATGCGTAAGAACTGAATATATATGCGAAAGAACTGAATATATATGCGTAAGAACGGAATATATATGCGTAAGAACGGAATATATAGGCATAAGAACGGAATATATATGTGTAAGAACGGAATATATATGTGTAAGAACTGAATATATATGTGTAAGAACGGAATATATATGTGTAAGAACTGAATATATATGTGTAAGAACTGAATATATATGTGTAAGAGCTGAATATATGCGTAAGAACTGAATATATATGTGTAAGAAAGGAAAATATATGCGTAAGAACTGAGTATATATGTGTAAAAACTGAATATATATGCGCAAGAACTGAATATATATGTGCAAGAACTGAATATATATGCGCAAGAACTGAATTTATGCGCAAGAACTGAATATATATGCGCAAGAACGGAATATATATTTGCAAGAACTGAATACATATGTGCAAGAACTGAATATATATGTTTAAGAACTGAATATATATGCGTAAGAACGGAATATATATGCGTAAGAATGGAATATATATGCGTAAGAACTGAATATATATGTGTAAGAACTGAATATATATGTGTAATAACTGAATATATATGCGTAAGAAATGAATATATATGCGTAAGAACTGAATATATATGCGTAAGAACGGAATATATATGTGTAAGAACTGAATATATATGTGTAAGAACTGAATATATATGTGTGAGAACTGAATATATATGTGTAAGAGCTGAATATATATGCGTAAGAACTGAATATATATGCGTAAGAACTGAATATATATGCGTAAGAACTGAATATATATGCGTAAGAACGGAATATATATGCGTAAGAACTGAATATATATGCGTAAGAACGGAATATATATGGGTAAGAACTGAATATATATGCGTAAGAACTGAATATATATGCGTAAGAACTGAATATATATGCGTAAGAACTAAATATATATGCGTAAGAACTGAATATATATATATGCGTAGGAACTGAATATATATGCGTAAGAACTGAATATATATGCGTAAGAACTGAATATATATGCGTAAAATCTGAATATATATGCGTAAGAACTGAATATATATGCGTAAGAACGGAATATATATGCGTAAGAACTGAATATATATGCGTAAGAACTGAATATATATGCGTAAGAACTGAGTATATATGCGTAAGAACTGAATATATATGCGTAAGAACTGAATATATATGCGTAATAACTGAATATATGCGTAAGAACTGAACATATATGCGTAAGAACGGAATATATATGCGTAAGAACGGAATATATATGCGTAAGAACTGAATATATATGCGTAAGAACTGAATATATATGTTTAAGAACTGAATATATATGCGTAAGAACGGAATATATATGTGTAAGAACTGAATATATATGTGTAAGAACTGAATATATATGTGTGAGAACTGAATATATATGTGTGAGAGCTGAATATATATGCGTAAGAACTGAATATATATGTGTAAGAACTGAATATATATGTGTAAGAACTGAATATATATGCGTAAGAACGGAATATATATGCGTAAGAACTGAATATATATGCGTAAGAACGGAATATATATGGGTAAGAACTGAATATATATGCGTAAGAACTGAATATATATGCGTAAAAACTGAATATATATGCGTAAGAACTGAATATATATGCGTAAGAACTGAATATATATATATGCGTAGGAACTGAATATATATGCGTAAGAACTGAATATATATGCGTAAGAACTGAATATATATGCGTAAAATCTGAATATATATGCGTAAGAACTGAATATATATGCGTAAGAACGGAATATATATGCGTAAGAACTGAATATATATGCGTAAGAACTGAGTATATATGCGTAAGAACTGAATATATATGCGTAAGAACTGAATATATATGCGTACTAACTGAATATATGCGTAAGAACTGAACATATATGCGTAAGAACGGAATATATATGCGTAAGAACTGAATATATATGTTTAAGAACTGAATATATATGCGTAAGAACGGAATATATATGCGTAAGAACTGAATATATATGTGTAAGAAATGAATATATATGCGTTAGAACTGAATATATATGCGTAAGAACGGAATATATATATGTGTAAGAACTGAATATATATATGTTTAAGAACTGAATATATATGCGTAAGAACTGAATATATATGTGTAAGAACTGAATATATATTTGTAAGAACTGAATATATATGTTTAAGAACTGAATATATATGCGTAAGAACGGAATATATATGCGTAAGAACTGAATATATATGCGTAAGAACTGAATATATATGCGTAAAAACTGAATATATATGCGTAAGAACTGAATATATATGCGTAAGAACGGAATATATATGTGTAAGAACTGAATATATATGTGTTAGAACTGAATATATATGCGTAAGAGCTGAATATATATGCGAAAGAACTGAATATATATCTGTAAGAACTGAATATATATGTTTAAGAACTGAATATATATGCGTAAGAACGGAATATATATGCGTAAGAACGGAATATATATGCGTAAGAAATGAATATATATGCGTTAGAACTGAATATATATGCGTAAGAACGGAATATATATATGTGTAAGAACTGAATATATATATGTTTAAGAACTGAATATATATGCGTAAGAACTGAATATATATGTGTAAGAACTGAATATATATTTGTAAGAACTGAATATATATGTTTAAGAACTGAATATATATGCGTAAGAACGGAATATATATGCGTAAGAACTGAATATATATGTGTAAGAACTGAATATATATGCGTAAAAACTGAATATATATGCGTAAGAACGGAATATATATGTGTAAGAACTGAATATATATGTGTTAGAACTGAATATATATGCGTAAGAGCTGAATATATATGCGAAAGAACTGAATATATATCTGTAAGAACTGAATATATATGTGTAACAACTGAATATATATCCGTAAGAACGGAATATATATGTGTAAGAACTGAATATATATGTGTAAGAACTGAATATTTATGTGTAAGAACTGAATATATATGTGTAAAAGCTGAATATATATGCGTAAGAACTGAATATATGTGTGTAAGAACGGAATATATATGTGTAAGAACTGAATATATATGCGTAAGAGCTGAATATATATGCGTAAGAACGGAATATATATGCGTAAGAACTGAGTATATATGTGTAAGAACTGAATATATATGCGTAAGAACTGAAAATATATGCGTAAAAACTGAATATATATGCGAATGAATATATGCGTAAGAACTGAATATATATGCGTAAGAACGGAATATATATTTGTAAGAACTGAATATATAAGTGTAAAAACTGAATATATATGTGTCAGAACTGAAAATATATGTGTAAGAACTGAACATATATGTGTAAGAACTGAATATATATGTGTAAGAACGGAATATATATGTGTAAGAACTGAATATATATGCATAAGAACGGGATATATATGCCTAGGAACTGAATATATATGTGTAAGAGCTGAATATATATGCGTAAGAACTGAATATATATGTGTAAGAACGGAATATATGTGTAAGAACTAAATATATATGAGTAAGAACGGAATATATATGTGTAAGAACTGAATATATATGTGTAAGAGCCGAATATATATGCGTAAGAACTGAATATATATGTGTAAGAACGGAATATATATGCGTAAGAACTGAGTATATATGTGTAAGAACTGAGTATATATGTGTAAGAACTGAATATATATGTGTAAGAGCTGAATATATATGCGTAAGAACTGAATATATATGTGTAAGAACGGAATATATATGCTTAATAACTGAGTATATATGTGTAAGAACTGAATATATATGCGTAAGAACTGAATATATATGTGTAAGAACTGAATATATATGCGTAAGAACTGAATATATGCGTAAGAACTGAATATATATGCGTAAGAACTGAATATATGCGTAAGAACTGAATATATATGCTTAAGAACGAAATATATATTTGTAAGAACGGAATATATATGTGTAAGAACTGAATATATATGTGAAAGAACTGAATATATATGCGTAAGAACTGAATATATATGTGTAAGAACTGAATATATATGCGTAAGAACTGAATATATATGTGTAAGAACTGAATATATATGTGTAAGAACTGAACATATATGCGTAAGAACGGAATATATATGCCTAGGAACTGAATATATATGCGTAAGAACGGAATATATATGCGTAAGAACGGAATATATATGCTTAAGAACGGAATATATATGCGTAAGAACGGAATATATATGTGTAAGAACTGAATATATATGCATAAGAACTGAATATATGCGTAAGAACTGAATATATATGCGTAAGTACGGAATATATATTTGTAAGAACTGGATATATATGTGTAAGAACTGAATATATATGTTTAAGAACTGAATATATATGTGTAAGAACGGAATATATATGCGTAAGAACGGAATATATATGCCTAAGAACTGAATATATATGTGTAAGAACTGAATATATATGCGTAAGAACGGAATATATATGTGTAAGAACTGAATATATATATATATGCGTAAGAACTGAATATATATGTGTAAGAACTGAATATATATGTGTAAGAACTTAATATATATTCGTAAGAACGGAATATATATGTGTAAGAACTGAATATATATGTGTAAGAGCTGAATATATATGTGTAAGAGCTGAATATATATGCGTAAGAACTGAATATATATGTGTAAGAACGGAATATATATGTGTAAGAACTAAATATATATGAGTAAGAACGGAATATATATGTGTAAGAACTGAATATATATGTGTAAGAACTGAATATATATGTGTAAGAGCCGAATATATATGCGTAAGAACTGAATATATATGTGTAAGAACTGAATATATATGCGTAAGAACTGAGTATATATGTGTAAGAACTGAATATATATGCGTAAGAACTGAATATATATGTGTAAGAACTGAATATATATGCGTTAGAACTGAATATATGCGTAAGAACTGAATATATATGCGTAGGAACGGAATATATATTTGTAAGAACTGAATATATATGTGTAAAAACTGAATATATATGTGTAAGAACTGAATATATATGTGTAAGAACTGAACATATATGTGTAAGAACTGAATATATATGTGTTAGGACGGAATATATATGTGTAAGAACTGAATGTATATGCATAAGAACGGAATATATATGCCTAAGAACTGAATATATATGCGTAAGAACGGAATATATATGCGTAAGAATGGAATATATATGCGTAAGAACGGAATATATATGCGTAAGAACTGAATATATATTTGTAAGAACTGAATATATATGTGTAAGAACTGAATATGCCAGACTCATTCCTCCATTTACATCAAGAAAAAATATGTAGAATGGGCCTAGAACATTGTTACTTACAGAACCCTCTGCATACGACGGTTTGTTTGCAGTGGTTGTATTCTACCCCGGAAACCACACAGGGCTCTTGGGACGAGACACAGAAATTAAAGGTAAATGTTGTTAAATGAAAGTTTGTAAACATTTTAATAACTAAAAATAATCGAGTTTACATTTTGCTGAAGTGCATTCTTTTAAAAACAAAATGACATTCTTTAAAAAAATAAAATCATCACTCCCTAATTAGTAGGTCAAGGTCATAGATGAAATCCACACATCTGAAAAAACGCACTACCAAAGACAACTAGGTCAAAATAGAATGTTTCGTCTTATCTGCTCTTTGCTTGGAAGGTGAAGGTCACAGCCACGTATGTTTTTTGAGAGTTGCGATGTACTACCCAAGATACAACTATAAGCAATGTTTTAAAGGTCTAGTGCATACAGTTTGCGAGAAAATGACCTAAATGCAACCCCCAAAGAAAGCCCAAGAGTAACGCATATATCACTTGTTTCCACCCCTGCTCAATGGCAGCCATATTGGATATCGCACAGAAATAATTTTGTTTTAAAAAAAACACCTTCATCTAATGATCATCCATGTGAAGTTTGGTCAAAACTGACAAAGCGGTTTGTGAGAAGTCGTTTGAAGCAAAAGTTAATGATGGACGAAGAGCGATCCCAATAGATCACCTTGATCCTTTGGCTCAGGTGATCTCAACAAAATGCAGATGCTCGACTTCCGTGGTGTACAAATAAATACAAAGAAACAAAAAAGTAGTCTTTCTTTGTTTTAGTGGGGGATGGGGTGTTGTTGTTGGTGGTGTGGGTACAGGTTTAAGAATAAATAAACAAAACAACAAAGAAATACGAAGAAAAAAAAGACTGTTGGGTTTTGGGGTGGGGGATGAGGAATGGGGTAATGTAGGTGGTGGTTGGGGAGAGTGAGCGGGAGGGCAGGGAGAGGTATAAATATAAGAATAAACAAAACGCAAAAGCATAAATGGAAAAAATAAGTCGGGTTTTGTGTTGGGCTATAGGTGCAAGAACAAATAAACACGAAATATGTAAAAAAAAAAAAAAAACTGTCTTGTTTCGAGGCAGTGGGAGAGATCTTTACCAATAAACAAAAGAACATGCATGGAAAGAAATACGTACAAAAAACAAGAAAAAAGAAATCAAAATTCCATCAATCTAAAAAGCCGCACTACCCAAGACAACTATGTCAACATAGTAGGTTTCGTCTTATCTGCTTTGCTTGGAGGGTGAAGGTCACATCCACGTATGCGTTTTAAGATATTGCGATGTACTACCCTAGATACAACTATAAACCATGTTTTAAAGGTCTAGTGCATACAGTTTGCGAGAAATTGACCTAAATGCAAAAGTTGAATGTAAAAGTATTATGTTATCTGCCCCTTGCTTGAAGGGTCAAGGTCACATGCACAATGGCTTTGTGACAATGCAATGTACCACCCAAGATACAACTACAAGCAAAGTCCGAAATGTCTAGTGCATACACTTTGAGAGAAAGTGACTTAAATGCAAAAGTTGAATGCAAAAAATTATTAAGTTATCTGCCCCTTGATTGAAGGGTCAAGGTCACATGCACAATTGCTTTGTGACATTGCAATGAACCACCCAAGATACAACTACTAGCAAAGTCCGAAATGTCTAGTGCATACACTTTGAGAGAAAGTGACCTAAATGCAAAAGTTGAATGCAAAAAATTATTAAGTTATCTGCCCCTTGATTGAAGGGTCAAGGTCACATGCACAATTGCTTTGTGACATTGCAATGAACCACCCAAGATACAACTACTAGCAAAGTCCGAAATGTCTAGTGCATACACTTTGAGAGAAATTGACCTAAATGCAAAAGTTGAATGCAAAACATTATTAAGTTAGCAGCTCCTTGATTGAAGGGTCAAGGTCACATGCACATTTGCAAATTCAAAAAGTTGTGAGTCTTATTTTCAAGATAAGTCCAAAGTCCAAGTCCAGTGTGCTAAAAGTTAAAATTCAGCAGGTTTCCCCTACAGAACTTTCCATGGGGGCCGCCATATTTGTTTACATGCAAAACCGCAGTAAAGATTTACCTGTTTTTGAGTGGGGTTAAGCTCACAATTTCATGTTTAAAAAATACATTTGGTATAATTAAACACTCTCATTTTATAAATGTTATTTTAATAATTAACAAATCTGAAAATGTATTTGAAACATTTATCAGGCATGTTTTAATTTGTTGGACCTTCTGGCTCAGGTCACTCCTGGAAAGGGGCGTGGCCAACCCCATGCTATATTTAGGATACCACAACCTATAAGGTCAAGGTCACAGGCACATTTGTATAGTAAATGTAGTAAATGGATGCCTCACTATTGGATTATATAGTGAATAAACGCAGCACATGACCCGACTAGTAGATAATCAGTGAATTCACATCTCGGGACGAACTGAATTGAATTGGGTTGGGTTTAAAGGCGCGCGCACCAACACATGAAAGGTTATATGGCGCCTCACAGGAATGAATATGCCAGACTCATCATCAAGAAAAAATATGTAGAATGGGCCTAGAACCTTGTTACCTACAGAACTGCAGAGATGCTGCAAATGCAAGGTCAAGGTCACATGCACATTTGTATAGTAAATGTAGTAAATGGAATGCCTGACTAGTGGATAATATAGTGAATAAATGCAGCACCACTTTGGACTAGTGGATAATACAGAGAATAAATGCAGCACCACTTTGAACTAGTGGATAATATAGAGAATAAATGCAGCACCACTAAAGGACTAGTGGATAGTATAGTAACTAAATGCAGCACCACCCGGACTAGTGGACAATACTAGTGAATAATATAGTCAATGCCTGACTGGTGGATACTATAGTAAATGAATGCCTGACTAGTGGATAATGTAGTGAATGGATGCCTGACTATTGGATTATATAGTGAATAAACGCAGCACATGACCCGACTAGTAGGTAATCAGTGAATTCACATCTCGGGACTAATTGAATTGAATTGGGTTTAAAGGGTTTAAAGGCGTGTGCACCAATACCTGAAAGGTTATGTGGCACCTAACAGGAATGAATATGCCAGACTCATTCCTCCATTTACATCAAGAAAAAATATGTAGAATGGGCCTAGAACCTTGTTACTTACAGAACTGCAGAGTTGCTGCAAATTCTATAGTACACACTCCATTTACGATGGAGCCACGTTTCCATGCTTGCATACGCGGTGTCATGATAAAGACCTTGAATGAGCATGATAAAAAATGTTGGGACGGGATGCGGTAGCGTTTGTTGGTTGGGAGGAGGGAAGGGATGGGGAGGAGGAGATGTAAAAGTAATTAAAACAAGGGCAGAAATATGTTAAAAATAGTAGGTTTGGACTTGATGGGTGGGTTTTGGTAAGGTGTGGGGCAGTGGTGGTGGGGGGGAGGGGTGGATACCGTGGTTGTCAGTGGATGGTTATAGTTGTAAGAATAAAAAAAAACAAGAGCTGTCGGAGAGCAGCGCAGCTTGACTATTCGATTTTATATAAAATTATCGTTAGAAACTCTTACAAATTATAGTAATATTTGGGGCTGTGTGCGAAATTTTATTTTTATCATTTTTAATCCAAAATTGCTGTCATTTTAAATTAAACTGTGGTCGAAAGGCAACTCGGGGAGGGTGGGGGGCAGAAAGTTCAAATCAGAACGTATTATAACCCCTTGTACAACATATTTATATTGATAGACAGGACGAAAGAGATTCTTGTGTGTGTGTGTGTGTTTAATTCTAAGGCTTATAGTCCTTCTGCCAGTGTACAAAGTGGAGAATCCCACATGGAATGGTGCATTAGAGTTAAGAATGTAAATGTAGAACAATGTCAAGGGTACATGCATTTTGAAACAATCCTTTTTGTCAATTACTGCTGGACAGTTCCTACTTTAAAGAAAAATAAAACACGATTTTTCGATACCGTGGTTAAGAAATAAAATATTTCCAGCGGGTTTATTTGGTCCCAGATCAATCCCTGGTGGACGGGACATGATCATCAATACCATAGGCCTACAGGCGTTTGATGCGTTTCAAGTCTCAAACACCACGTTTTGATCTCGCACAATATGAACCCATATTTTATTTCTTATCTGACAGGGATGATTTTCGCGAGATTGTAAATTATACAAATTCTCACAATTTACATTGTATAATGCCAATCTCTCAACAAAGAACGAAGAAAATATACAGCTTTATTCCGTTTTGAATAATTTTGATTTATTGTTTGAACGCAATGTTGCTTTAAAATAACTTAATTGTTGTTTTGGATATTTTTCTCAAATTTAAAATTGTTTGAAATGACGCCTTGACTGTTGAAGGACATGACATCAGAGGTCTTGATAGGCATTTCAAAACTACCACAGTAACCAATCAGCATTGAGTATTTAAATGCTTTTTCTTTAAGTCTTATTTTCTTAACCGTTTAGAATGTAGGGACATTTTTATCAATATCCTGAAGGCATTGTTCGATGTACATAAAGTTGATAATCAAACGATGCATCGAAACCAAATCTCTAGAGTTAAAGCACACATTTTAATTCAAACACTTTTTTCACAGAACTTTCAGAAAACAAATCTAACCCAGTGTTTGTATGAAAAAACGTTTTTCATCAAAGGTTCTACATCATTGTTATTTCAAGTGTTTTAACGACTGAAAACAAAATCCAAGCAGTAATAATCAAAGGCACACAACTCCAAATACAATAAATACACCATTTCTGATTGTGAAAAAACATTCCAGTACCAATAGTGCTATTTTGTTGCAATATGTTTTACTTATATTTTCATTGTCTGCTTTACGAACATCTTCATGCATTCCAGAACCTTTTCCACACACCAATGTCGAATTGCTGCCATCTCTTTATAAGCCCATTTCCCGCAGACATTCTCCGTTGAAAGACCTGTTTGGGTGAAAACATTCACAAATAAAATATAAAAAAAAGTTGAACTGTGCATTGCTGTTAAATAAGTAGAAGATAGGGTTAATTTTAATGGTTGCAATTGTGGAATCATATTTTGACGTTTTTTTAATGTCACATGATTTAATTTCCAATGCATTTGGGTTTTTTAACATCAAACAACTGAATAGCAGGTTTTTTTGCCAAGCGAGTTTGAATATTATACATACCCTATTATGTGCTATGCAGTGCTCTGACACGTTTTCCTCTGCGTACATTTATGTAAAACGTGAAATTTAACCCCACTGTCACCATTTGTTTTGAAACTAATCATTAAAGTTTATCCTGCATACGTCTATGTAAAACATGTGAAATTTAACTCCATTGTCACCATTTGATAGGTAATAATGATAGCATAATTTTTCGAGTATATGTGATTTATACTGCTTCTCCAGGGCCATAGGCCCAAGAGTGCAGTATAAATTGCATTCGAGAATAATATGCTATAAATGTTTTGTACCAGAGCCAGTTTTAGGGCGTTGCAGTTTTCAGTAAACACAACAGCTCCATCCAATCAAGAAATAGCATTATCACGCGGCATGACCCATGTTTTGATTATTGCAGCCAATAGCCTTTGTATATTATTGGGCAAATGTAATGTCGATGAGTGCTGTTTTGGTAACGGTTAAGTCGTTTTGATAGACAGGTTGTGTAAAGATTACAACTCCGTGCGCGGAAAATTGAGTGGACCATGGTATAACCGCCGAATCTGTAATTTATAGCATGGCTGAAATATACCGGCATTTATAGCACGGTTTAGGCTCAGACCTTCAGGTTTATGAAAAATATAAGCAAGAACAAAGGAAAACCATTAGAGCTATGGTACAAATGATCATTAGATCATGAACGGATGGACAAACTGACACACATACACCTAGACAAGATTGGGATCGAAAAAAATACCAAGTATAAAAGAGGCAATAATTTTAAAACAAAAGCTTAATTTGTAGAACCTGGCTCTATGATGTTGTCGAATGACGTATTATACTCAAGTGGAAGAAATGTGTTCGGGTTTTTTTGTAATTAGTATAAATCATGTCCTTAAGCCTTCATCAGTTCGAATATCTACTAGATATAGGTATTTTTGAAATTCATCACCATAGTAAATATGAAGAAAAGATGTTCCATTTTAAGGCACTGACTTTTATAGTTGGACTAAAAGGCTGGACTGTGTGTAATATTAGCAGGTGTATAAAATAGTAATAAATGTAATATACAATAAATGTAGAACTGTATATCAGTGATTACTTTTTAATTTCCTGGCCATGTGATATTTATTTATCAATCTGATTATTTCATTTCATTACTACTATCAGATGATCTTGTTATTTCAGATGGGGGATGTATTTGGCTCAAGTTTGTTTAGCTTTAAAATCAAACTTTCATTAATATAAACACTCAAACCAAGTTTTACATGTGACCCAGGGGCACAGCCAAATTTGACCCCAGTGTCACCATCTGAACAAACTTGGTAGAGGTGTAAATACAAAATATTAAACTGTTGGCTTTTGTAATTTCAGAGAAGAAGACCATAAGCTGAGTGTAAATACAAAATATTAAACCTTTGTATCTTGTAGTTTCATAGAAGATTTTTAAAGTTTTCCCCTATATATATAAGTTTATGTAAAACTGAACCCTGGGGCGGGGCCAAATATGACCCAAGGGACTACATTTGAACAAAACTGGTAGTGGATCCATAAGCGGATAATAAATAAAAAGATTAAACCTTTAGCTCTTGTAGTTTCAGAGAAGATTTTTGAAGTTCTTCCCTATAACTCTTATGTAAAACTGATCCATCAAGGGCCGCTAAGCTCCCCATATAAGAAACAAGAGGCCCAAGAGGGCCTGTAGATGTTCTACTAACTAAAACAGCTTTTATCAGGAGATCAGGAGTAGTAGTCAGTACAAAGCTTGTGTTACCCGCTATAAACATGTGATGATGAACTGGTTTTATTTTCTTATATATTTTAGTTCAAGAGAATGAAATAAGCCATGGTTTTCAACAACGGAGTCAAGACGATCATGAAAAATTGCGATCGATTGATCAGATCAAAGGCATAACTGATCTATGATCGATCAAATCAACAACACTACTGATCATACAAACATATGATTAGACTAAGTTTAACTATAAAGTAAACATAACTTCAAACAAGGTTTTTAAAAGAAAGTTCGTAGGAATCTGGATCAACAAGTTGAACAATGCAGTAAGGGAGATATTAATCTCGCAACGCATGCAACTGTGATTCAAACAGATTGACGGTCAGTCTGATACAAATATATCATAAGACTGGATTTAACTATAAAGTAAACATAACTTCAAACAAGGCGACCATTTTGATTTTTCGGTGATAACGAAATTCACAAATTTGATCGAGACCAACTCAAGGAACATGTATATGATATTTCATTAGAATGGAAGTTTCGCAGGAGAGGTTTGAAAATTTGACCTAGTTTTAGCCATGGTGGCAATCTTGCACAACTGGCGGATGCGAAAAACAAATCTGAGGCGCACTATCCCAAAGATCATTGTGATAAAGTTTTAACAAAATCCTCCCTCCTGACAAGTTATTGAGCGGAAACCATTTTTTATTGTAAGTAACAGTGACCTCGACTCCAGTGGCCACAAATCTTCCTTTCCTCTTAAGATACCTACCCAGCAAGTTTCATCACAATACCTCACTCCAAACAAAAGTTACTGAGCAGAAACCATTTTTTTAGAAAACAGCAACCATGACCTGGACCCCAAATGCAATCCCAACCTGCCTTTCCATTTAAGCTACCTACCCACTAAAAATTCCAGATCATACATGTATGTCCATGTTACTGTAGATAAAATATCAAACAATTTCGATGCACGCCCTCATAAAAAATGTTTTCGCTCGCTCGCCGCATAATGGCTAATGAGTGGTTTAATTAACACATTGTTATATCCTTTTATTTGAAAACAGACTTTTTTACCCTATCAATGCACTATAGCAACCGTTTTATGAGGCTAGAAACGGACCCGAAAATTGACCAAAATCTTACGCCCCCACTAAGCCGAAATCCTGGATCCACCCCTGCTCACTCCAAGTTATTGAGTGAAAACCATGAGTTTGATGCCACCCGGCACTGCGCTTGCAGTAGCCATTTTCTAAAGAGACTCATTGAATGTGTGCGCAGTAAATCTTGCCGTTTTGAAACATGTTTATTCTTTGTATATTTACATTAATCTTTAATTCTTTGTATATTTACACTAATCTTTAATTACTACTGGATTTCTTTAACTTTCGTTGGATTTTGCGCACAATTTGACCTATTTTGGCGACGTACCATAAAACACCATCAATTCATTCATTCATCCATTCTTATATATATTTACTTGTTTATACACCCACATCGACATTTGTTGATTAGTTTATATTACTACCATATCATCCCATATCATTTATATTACTATCATATCATATTGTAAATAGTTTTATCTTTATACAAGGGCGTATTTGGCATACTCCAGAAAATCAAATGTGAAAAAATGTGCTTATTTTTTTTTAAATCAGCAATAAAAATTGAAGTGGGGTAGGGGGTGAGGCACTATTTCAAAAACAAAATGAATGGAGGCAAGAGCCTCCAAAATCTCGCTCAAATGAAGCCACCAACCTCCTAAATTGCACTCAAATTTGCAAATTCTATAAGTTGAAAATTTGAAGAAAATATGTTAAGTATTATGTAAATGCATTTGACCTGTTGACTTGACTCAAAAGATACTATCATCGTCCCATTTATAATAAAGTATCTAAATTTGATGATGATTGGATAAAACATTTTGAAGTTATTTACATGTTAAGAAATGTGGATGTAAACATTAACCTGATGCTAAGAGCCTATCAAGACATAAATGCAATTTGTGACCATGAACTTTGACCTATAGACCCCATAAGATCCTTCGAACAGTCGAGATAAAAATATCAAATTATTTGTAAAATTTGACCCAGTAGCTAGGTCCACAAAGGTGGGGAAGAAGCCTAGGGTCTACGTTGGTTGGATGGTTGTATCCATCTGTTAATGCACAGCAAGTGTATATATGGTTATAGGGTAGGGATCTCAATGGTTTACAAGTTATGACCCGGGAGTTATGTCACCAGTGGTGGGGAAGGAGTGCAGGGTCTATGCTGGTTGGATGGTTGTATCCGTCTGTTCATGCCCAGTAAGTGTATATATGGTTATAGGGTAGGGATCTTAATGGTTTCCAAAGTATGACCCAGAGGCCATGTCCCCAGGGTTGAGGAAGGAGATCGTGGCCTATGCTGGTTGTGGTTGTAGTGGTTGTATCCGTCTGTTCATGCCCAGTACGTGTATATAAGGATATAGGGTGGGGATCTCAATGGTTTCCAAGTTATGACCGAGGAGCTATGTCCCCAGAGGTAGGGAAGGAGCCCGGTGTCTATGCTGGTTGGGTGGTTATATCTGTCTGTTCACGCCCAGTAAGTGTATATATGGTTATAGGCTGGGGATCTCAATGGTTTCCAAGTATGACCAAGGGGCTATATTCCCAGGGGTGGGGAAGCAACCCGGTGTCTATGCTGGTTGGATGGTTGTATATGTCTGTTCATGTCCAGTAAGTGTATATATGGTTATAGATGGGATCTCAACGGTTACTAATTTATTTTACTCACGGGGCCACCCACACCCTCATATTTCACCTCTTGTGACCCCTGGGGCAGGTCCAATTCTGAGCCCAAGGTCACCATTTGAGGAAACTTGGTAGAGGACTACTAGATGATGCTACATACAAAATATCTAAGCTGCGGCCCTTTTTGTTTTGGAGAAGATGATTTTGAAGTGTTTTTCCTATATAATTCTATGTACTTGTAATTTTATACCAATTCAGGGGCCATAATTTTGTCAAAAAGAATGGGAGAGTTATGGGGATTGTTGGATAAGATGCAGAATTTGATGGGAAACATTAGTATAGTTTTAATGCAATAGGTCGAGTAGTTTCAAAGTTATAAATCTATTGCATAAAAACTTTAAGGTAAAGACATGATAATCAAAGGGCCATAATTTTGTCAAAATGAATGGAAGAGTTATGGGGATTGTTGGATAAGATGCAGAATTTGATGGGAAACATTAGTATAAAGTTTTAATGCAATAGCTGCAGTAGAATTTGAAGTTATAAATTTATTGCACAAAAACTTTAAGGTGAAGCTGGGGACGCTGACGCCAACGTGAGTAGGATATAGCTCTCACTATTCTTCGAATAGTCGAGCTAAAAAGCTGTTTAAAGAAAATAAATCTCATTATTTTTGGCTTTTCTCCTAAAAACCAATGTTTGAGATAGTAAAAGTTTGAGATAGTAAAAGTTTCCGTTGAACTCTGAAGTATGAATACTGCTATCATTAGAAGGAGAATTACATTTGTGATGGGTTTTGGCATAACAGATACCTAGCTGTATCTGTAAAACGGACTGAACAATCTGGAGAATCCGGATTTGATCTGGAGATTTGGCAGGCCTTATTTTTTTTCAAAAAAAAAGTCCAACATTTTGTGAAATGTTCACTATGTCCCAGGTGAAATTCAGGTAAATTTCACAGTGTCCAATCTGTTTGTTATTTGGTTGATTATGGATACCGGCCTATGCCATTTTTAACTAATACAAGACTGATATTATATTTTAATATCATTGTTTAAAATTAGGACCACTGATCATAGGTTCCAGGTTGCTATTAAGAAAAGCTCTGTAAAATAGTTTGACCAAAGACACAAGCTATCCTAAAAAACTACTTTTAAGTTCCGAAAGCCTCCTCCAAAAAGTCGAAAATTTTGTCAACAAACTATATTACATACAAGGTATGACAGCAGCTAGTGCATATAATACATCTACGAACGGCAAGACGATTTTTGATATGTGCCGTCCTGCCGTGAGTGTCGTGTGACGGATTCGTAAATATTGTCTTTTTTGTGCAGACCTCGTCTCGGATTTTTTGTAATTGTTGATGGAAATTCCAAGTCAGTAGAGCATATTTTGGTAAACCAATGTTGCAGAAACGAAGAAGAAAAATATATACCTGATCCAATCGCTGAGTGACATTTACGCAAGGACCATTAAAGAAATAAAAACAAAATCCGAAAAAAACAAGTGAAATTAGCTTCCAGTCTTGTATTTATATATATATACTGAAGGAAAAAGAAAGGCATAATGGATATTTCCGCTATATATTGTATGTTTAATATGCTACTGCTAATCTAGTCTATAATCTATAATATACGTTGATCTGTCAAAATATGACAATCATTCAACGGAAAAACGACTCTGCATCGCGGTTATTTTAATCGAATGGTACAGGGCAACATTAGGCATGTCCTTTCGGAATGAAGGTTTAAATAGCAATGAACAGACCAATGGTCAACCCTTTAAAGTTTCATTATCGACAGAATGCGCATTTGGATCAAGCAGGTGAGAAAATTTAGTCTTTAAAACGTTGCAATCTTTTAACATTGACCACAATACTGAAATGACAACTTTTTCAAGCGAAACTTCAACATTTATTAATTTCGTGTAACAAAGTATACTTTGATTATAAGGTCTATTGCATGACAGAGTTGTCCTTTCTGTAATTAGTTATATCCCCATTTTGTACACAACACGTTGAGATATATCTGGAATATTACGTGGAATTAGGTGTATATAATAGTGTAGTATAAGGCAATTTTTTTGATCATGCGTTTCTTTTTCCTTTCAGTATAGATAATATATATTATACTACAACACAATTTCCATTCTCGCCCTCGATCGATACTAGCAATTCGAAATGACGTCAGTATGCACAATTTCTTCTTCTCTCTATCCTAAAGGGGGCGCCTGTGCATGCAGATGTCGGTTATGGGCAGATTATGCCAATTAAAGCACCCACTAGCAATTAGCACAATTTATTCGCGCGCATATTAAAAGTCGATGTTTGCGTGACGTCATGTTGTAAATAAACGTATGTCAATTGTTGATAAACTTTTTAACGTCACTTGCTGCTTCTCACAAATTGAAAAAAAATATATTATTAAATTATTTAAAAATGTTTTTTGAAAGTCTCGTTGAATCCCTCAAAATCTCCCCCAACGTCGTCCAAAACGTTGGGTCGATTTCAAACGTCTTATTTTCCCTCAGGCCCTGGTTCTTGATCCGTACTGTAGCATAGCGTATAGAAGAAATCAGAAGCGGTCCCGGTGAGCGGGGCTACTGTAACCTTGTATCGAATATAGTTTGACAAAACTTTCGACTTTTTGGAGGAGGCTTTTCAGAACTTCTAAAGTAGTTTTTCGGATAGTTTGTGTCCTTGGTCAAGAAGCAAGCTTTTCTTGATTATTTTACAGAGCTTTTCTTGATGCAACCTGGCACCTATGCTACTGCATGATAACTCAGCGTGTGAATAGACGAATGCAAACTGTGCCTGTCGGGGTTCCACCAGAAAAATTGAAGTTTATTGGCCCTTTATTGGCCTGTAGCAGGGCCTTTCAAACTTATCTGTGGACCCTGCTATAAAATAATACATATTTCATACACTACCTTCTTAGAAAAAAAAGAAAAGAAAAAATTTGCACTTACGGTACATCTGCATTCATCCGTCCGAACTAGTTGAAATCAAAGCATAAAATGAGCGGGCTTCTTTTCGTTCGGCTGTTTCCGTCTCACCCGCCGAAAGTGCCTTGTGACATTCTTAACCAATAGATGACCGTCCTAAATTAGGCGATCGCTCACATTGGTCAATTATTTTAGCGCCAAATGATCGAGCACACTGTTGAGCCCCGATCAAAACTGCCTCAACAAATGTTTTCATAATAATTATTCCGATGATCTACGGAAATGATAATAAGTTACAATCAAAGTACTGAAAGTAATGAGCGGCGTAGGTTGGTAGAACAGGATTTACTGTCTAGATCCTTTGTCATGTTGAAGGGGCGTGAAAGAATCAGATGATGACGTCTACCTAAATCCTTATAGGACGGTAGCGTTTGATGTTTGTCTTTTAATATTGTGTCTTGTCGTACCCTTAACGTTTGTTCTCTTGTTGCTCTGGCTTCTGCCAAGGCATTGAGTACTTACTTTGTGGCTTTCTAGGCTTTTATTTTTTATATTATACACGATGTGTTTTACTTATATTGCCTATTGACGCTGCCTTTGTTTGTTAGAGATTATAACGGTGGGTGGGGGGATATCTTTATTTACACTTTCCCGTTTATCGGGATGAGGAAGTGTCGATTCTTGCGGATGGCGGGGAGTGTCCAGTACTGGTTCTACCCAAGAAAAGTTGGTGGTCTGCCTCCACCACAAAAAAAATCGACCGTCATATATAACCTTACATGTGTTGAAAATGACGTAAAACACTACAAACAAACAAACAAATTATTGGGATGACAATAGGGTAAGAGTGAGGTTTGGTGCACCCTAAAACCTGGTAAACCCCCAGTGGCCTTTTTTTGCCACTGACCGTTCCAAGGCAATAGCCCTATTGTCAACCCTTGTGTGTTTGTGATGTCTTATCTGGCCTTTTATTCATCTTTATATATAGTTATTTTGTTACTGTATGTGTTTGTGGTTGACTGTCGTCATTGAGTTCGATTTGTATATCTACTTTTGTTATATTTTATTGAAACAAAGTTATGCAGTTTATGTGAAGAAGCCTGCCAACAGTTGTATTATGACAATATTATCAAAAGTACAGTTGGGAACTGAAATATATATATATATATATAAATGTTTACGAAAACACGTCCCAGAGTACTGTATTTTGTTTTATTTATTTATTTATTTTTTTTAGTTCCCAACAACGATACAGCCACCTGTGATCAAAAGTGGAATGTATTGTAAACTACAAGCAATCCTTGTTGGTGCAGATGCTCGACTTTCAATGTCATGCGAGATACAAGTACATGCCCGGGAATCGCACCGCCAGCATTGCTTTTACAATACCGAGAGTTTAAGGCGGAGGATTTCCGATAATGCAGGCGAGCGATAAAAATTGCCGGAATTAAAGCTGTACAGTCCCTATTTTAACTGGTAATAACTCATGAATATGAATGAGTCACGTGTGAAGTAGTTTCAAATCGACGAACACCCCAAAAGTCGGTATATAAGGAGAAATCGATACGTAAAATTTTACATTTTTATTTAGCCTCCGTACAGGTAACATCGATAAATATACGGCTCCAGAATATATGTGATAAACAAATAGTTGCCCGGAACGGGATTTGAACCACAGTCTTGCACTTGTAAGATTTGAAAGATGTACGCTGAACCTCTAGACCACTGCTATTTATTGGTATTTTGTAGCATTTTTAACACTAAATAGGCATTACGTAATAACAAGAGTGCGCACACAAACTCATCAAGCGCTATATATGGTTGATTTGAGACGAAGTATTAGTTTCATATTGATAAGATACAGTATTACACCAGGCAATGTTAATTTACACGTGCGACAATATGGACTGCATATTTATTGATCCATCTTTAGTTGCGTTCAAATATGTTAAGTTATTTTGCCTCATAATATATGGTAGTTAGTATACTATCTTCTCAAGTAGCGGTGTAGTTCAGTGGATAGAGCAAAGGACTTAAAATCAGAAGGTCGTGTGTTTGAGCCCCGAAAGAAGCTAACTTTTTTTTTCGGTAAAATTTACTGTTACCGCACTGTTCGATGTATATACAGTAAATGATTTCATGCGCTATATTTGCTCGCTTAAATACCCGATTTCGACATGAGCTGGTGAACATGAAGTTACAAATAAAGACACGCCTACAAAGAAGAAATCGATTGATATAGGGCGTCTTTACCTTTAAGGTAGTTGTTCGACATTGGCCAATTGAATTGAATTGAATTGAATTGGATTTTATAGTCGCACCAACAGCTACGGTCATATGGCGACTTTCCAGCTTCCACTGGTGGAGGAAGACCCCAGGTGCCCCTCCGGGCAATTTTCGTGCACGGGCGGGCACCTGGATAGAACCACCGACGTTTCGCAAACCAGCTGGATAGCTTCCTCACATAAAGATTCCTAGGCCCCTGAGGGATTTGGCCAATTGACCAAAGCGACTATTCCCAGAATTTGGGCATCGACCATCTACGCATGTTTGAGAAATCCTTTCTGCCTGGGGGAAATCGCATAACACATGTAGATGCTGCTTTTTTTCAATAGTCAGACCTTTACATTTATCTTGTGAATTTTCCAGCCATAGATATAGATATCTGACGTGCATATGCGAATTTCTAGACACAAATATGGTAAACTGAAGAAGAATTATCGCAAAAAATGCTAGGCAGTACAGGCGTGCAACCTACATTGCAAGCGTGCAATGAAATAAGAACAAACTCAAGGTGGATGTATTCGTCGTTTTGAGAGATGCCTATTTATGTTTTACTATCATATTATTATAATTATTGTTTAAATACACTAACAAACACTCGATAATATCTAAATATCGTAACTTTCATGAGGAAAAACATAACTGACCTAGGAATCGTAAGTTCGGCACTTTGGTCTAATTCAGCTGATTCAAAGGAAATTGAAATTACCGAGATGTTCTATTCAATTGAACCTTTTTTCAAATTTGAGAATGTCTTGCGCTCTAGCCAATGGTCCAAGGCGATAATAGTGCCTTCAGCACCGTTAGTTTAGCCAGTTGTCATTTGGCCCGATAAAAACGGATATGACTTGAGTAGTATAGAAACTAGGGGTTTTGGGACACTTTTCTCATCGTTGTGATTTTATGTAACGAGTCAGTAAATTTGTCGGCCGGCAAGCCAACCAACAAATTTAAAACTCATTGCAATAATTGATAATATAACTTGCTACTTTTTTAATCAACCCCAAATAAAACAACTCACTGTAGAATCATCAGGTAATCAGTATCTTTCAAACCCAACACCGTAGATGATTTCAGTCTCAGCTGTTAAACAAAATCAGAAGGAACAGGGCAATCGTCCTCGTCATCACTATACATATCACACTCGATCATGGAATATTTTATTTTTCTGCATTTGCGTATTTTGCGTTTCAAATTGAAAGCTTTCTTTCGATATGATCAAGTTTTTCTAGATAATAATCCATTTCCGATAGTAATCGCCCTCTTTTCTAAATTTGACTTTTCCTAGTATCTAGAAAATCAGCACGTATCACATCATATTCTACCTGGCCCTGTTTGCATGCCAACAATGCTTTCCTATGTTTGCCTTTCAACTCCTCAAGTTTTTCACATATCTCTTCCACAGATGTTTGTTCCATATATAAAGTAATATATTATATTTTCATATCTTTAACGCACTTTTATATCTTGAATATTCTTAAACGGTACCCAACTATTAAAATCCTCATTGTAACCCTTCCATTTGACTAATGCTTGTTTCTTTTTGTAATCAGGTCGTATAACCTTTTCAATTCTGAATATTTTTTGATCGGCTTTTAACATTTTCAATTCATAGAAGCTTCCATCAATGTTTTGGTTGTTCAAATCTTTTATTTTGTACGTCACAGGATTTGTATATTGAATTTCATCAATAATAAATATTTCTTCGGTCCAATTTGGAGTATAACCTTTTTCAAACGTTCTTTTATATTTGCTAATTCTAACCTTGTCTCCTATTTTGAACTTTGGCAAAGCTTTATTAATTTTCATCTTTCCATACAAGTTGAAATACACTATTCCTTTATTTTTCTCATGACTGACCTCAATCGGTGTCATTTTAATACTCCGATGTTTTGTATTATTGTATTTATCAACCATCGCCTGTAGCACGTCTAAATATGTATTTGTATTGTTTGCTGTAAAATATTTCCACATCCTCTCTTTAAATGTTCTATTAAATCGTTCAATTACTACAGCTTTTCCGAAATTAAACGTGTGATACATTTCGATATTATTATCATCAAGAAATTGCTTGAATATTTATTGTAAAATTCTACTCCCTGGTCAACCCAGAGCAATTTGCATTGTCTTCCAGTATTTATAATCTTTTGGAAAGCTTTAGTAATTTCTATACCAGTTTTATTTGGAACAGGCATAACCCAAGCAAATTTATCAAATACATCAATAACTGTAAGCAAATATTTGACACCTTTATTATATTTTGAAAACGATTGCATATCAACTAAATCAGCCGGCCATATTTTATCTATTTCATTAACAATCACGCGGCGTTGAGTGAACTTTCTTCGTATAGGTTTATGAAGTTCATCGGCTAGCTTATCAGTCCATATCAACGCCTTTTCTTGTTTTTTGATGCTCCGAGTCCTATTTATATTTTGCACTAATTACGGGCTTGACTATCAAATTCTTGGCGAGTTTTTCTCCAAATGATTTGGATTTGCTCGTTTTTAAACCGGCCAGCATGTTTTTATCGCACGTTGATTTAGTACTAGGACTTTCCTCATAACAACGATCATGCTCTTTGCAAATAGCATCTAATTCATTTGAATGTTCTCCACTGTCAAGCGGATAACCAGGACCGCAATATTTATAACCAGAAAGTGTTAGCCCCTTTTTGGGGTAGCAATTTAGCAAAGGAAGCAAAGCTTTATGGATATCAATGTTTCCACCTTGTGTACTTTTAACAAATTGCGTTTTATAGTAATACCGCAAAACGCACACGTTGCTTTTAACATTCTTCTACCATTTTTTGCTAAAATATACTGAGGATTAACATTTTCAGTAATTATCTTTTCTTTCACACAGTAACTCATATATAATATATGATTAGACTAAACTTTGTCTAGCCTAAACTTTGTTTTTCAAAATATGATCGTATTATGTTTTCATTTTCCACATATTTGTAAGGTTTTAATATTTTATAACGAATATCGTACAGACTGTTTTCTTCTTGCAACTTTTTGACAAAGTACATACAGAAATACATACAGAAATATCCGCATAAGACACTTGTTTTATCTTGATACTGGATGGTGTTGTATTTTATGTTGGGTATGTAATTTAAAACTTCTTTTGGTGGATTCAAGCCAAACGGAAAAAAATAATACTCATAACAGTAGCAAGTCCAGTGTGTACCAGGTCCAGTATAATCATCAAGATTAATAATACCGCATTCTTGTTTATTTTGTTTTACCGGTAATTTGTTCTTGCTAAACACTCCCTTGAATTACTGTATACCTAACTTTATTATGTCTAAGTTAGAGATAGACTCGTTTATGAAAATTAACCTTTTTTACGAATGGGATACTTCTATATGGCCTAACTTGTGAGTCTGCTTGTAATCCTTTGCCTACTCTCAATCCTTTTCCCTTTCTACCTACTTGTAAACCCTTTCCAGTTAAACCACAAGAGATCCGATCAATGGAATTCCTAATGATGCAAGAAGTCCAAGAAATCCCCCGTCTTGTTGTTGATGCCTTGTCAGTTTAATAGGGCAGCAACCTTTGTGACGGTGTTAGCACGCTTGATTCAAGTAGTAATTGTTTTTTGCCGCTAGGGATAGTTACCATTCCATTTCCGAATAGTTTACCGATTCCAGTACTCGCCAGACCACTCAGAGCTCCTGTTGCTAGTGGTGCTAATACTTTCGGAGCGAGTCTAGCAACTGTCGGTAATATTGTTTTAGTCAACAAACCGGCTAATGCACCCAAAAAGCCTCCATTCTTGGACTGAGATCTCATCTACAATTTTGATATATTCCAATCCAAGTTAATCTGAATTTGACCTGGAGGCAGCATGTTTGTTTCCAAACCTTCAAAGAAGGAATATTTGTTTAATGGAATTATAGAATCAACATTTTGATTAGTTATGATTAAAGCATGGCGAGCTGCAAATCCTAAATTATAACCAGCTTGATCATCTCGAGATTCTGCCACAGCCGTATTATCCAAATAAAAGTATTCGTTTGTTCTGGTTGTTTTTGTATAATCGCCAGACATTTCAAGCAGGCTTTTGAGATTAACAAATCTGTGAAGATTATTTCCATCATAAACTGTTTTTCCATTTTGTTTTACTTGCATTTGATCAATCAATGAAGCTGCATCGTTAATTAGAGCAGTTTCATCGGCGGCTGCAAAAGCGGCTCCATCAGCAAGCTTTTGTTTACTTGAACACTGATTTCAAAATATGCGTTATACCAATCAAAGTAAGAACTTCTATCATTTAACGTAAATTGATAACCACTTTTCACTTGTCTAGTATTATTTCCAGGTCTAGTTATGGGGTTATCTAACTGAACAGGCACATGTTCATATCTAGTATTATATGTATCACTTCGAAACATCTATGTATACTAGTAATTAGATTAAATTAATCGTTTAATTCTTGCATGAATTCCTCTTCCGGATAGTAATCTGTTATTTTTTTGCATTTACATCTTCTTCAATTATATTATCAGCCACAGCTTTAGCTACATCTTTTGTGGCAGCTTTTGTAAGTTCTTTTATAATTATCTCACCTTTTGGTTTAGGTTTAATAGTTTAAGTTTTTTAGAACCACTCTCTATGGTTTGTTTTCCAGCAGTTTCTAATGCTTTCTTGCTTGCTGTTTTTACAGACTAACTAAATATTTTTGATCCAACTTTTGAAAAAATGTCAAATATACCGACTCCAGTTAATCTGTCAACTCCAGTATAGGTTCCCATACTAGTATCATAAACTTTTTTAAATCGTGTCATATAACATATGTTAGATAAAACATAAGTTACTCAACTTGTATTACACTAATTCTTTCTAAACAAATCGAAATGACGTATGAACTCCATTAAGATTAATAATTTTACCGGAGAAATCAGTTATGTAAATATTGATACTGTTTATGATCGTTTTGTTTACTCCACAGAACCCGACTCTTATCGGTTCATCTCTAAAAGGATATGACCTCGTGAGGTCGGCTGTACTTATTTCATAAATAACATCCCCATATGATCCATCAACAATATAATTACTTAACAAATCACAGTGGATATATAAAGTATCAATATAATTTGTTATGTTTGGTACTACCGTCCCAAATTTAGTTTCTCTAATAACTGCATCTTTGTCAAACCCAATCAAAGTGTGAAAGTTTGATTCTCTCAAATCAAGTATGAAAATTACGAATGGTAACTAAACATTTGAAACTTGATAAATTCAATTCAGTTCTTATCGGGACAGGTAAGTCATCAGTTAAATCACTATTTACAGTCAATGTTTCTTTTATATAATTATCGATATCGGCATAACTGTAATTTCCATTTGTAAAAATAATACTTTTCCAATCTGTTCCATTGTGATACCTTATCACTTTGTTATTAAAATCCTCGCTAATATTATACCATGAGTAAGTCATAGAATTAATCGTATCAAGTCCAATAACATATTGTTTGTTCTTGTCCAATATTAATGGTCTGTCAAATACGGTTGTAAAATTACTCGGTGTATTTGAGCTATTAATTATTGAAGCTCTTTCTGATGATAATACAATTTTTTGATCCATCATATATATTAGTAGATAAAATAAATCACCTATATAAAACAGTTTAAAACTAGATTTTTCAAATTTAAAAACTTGAGTAGTGTCATATTTTATGATTGTAAAGATGGCCCAATATTGAGATTTGGAAGATATGCTTCAAATGTTTCTTTTAGTATTCGTTTACCATTTTCTATTTTTGGTTGATAAGATGGTTCCCGATCACCCGCATTAAACAAACTAAAATATTCTATACCAATGTCTGTATTTTCAACAGTATATGCAAGGTCTGCTTCAACTACATAACGCCCGGGTTTTACAATTGTTACGCCACTACCATTAGGATTTGTTGTAGCATATTCTCCACTTTTTACAAATGAGCTATATGTGAGAGTAAATGCTTTGAGAAAAGTGAAGCCATGAGGGGCTATTGGCCCCAGTTTTCCTGTTGGGTGTGATTCATAACCATTGTTATCTTGAATAATACTTATGCCATGTCCTATTGTAGCTTCAAGAATTAAAATCCGGCTTAAACATTCTACTTTTGCTTTCAACTCATTAATTATCCCAAGAAGTGCTGTGTGCCGGCTATCAGACTTTTGATTATACTCTTTAAGAGAAGCTATTTCACTATCAAAAGCTCTTCCTGAGCAGCTTTCAATTGCTTTGAGACTTCATCAATAGCAGTTTCTAGTTTATTAGTGTCAACCAGTTTGTTAAGAGCAGTCTCCAGCGACTTACCATCAACCATTTGTTTTTGATGTCTTCAAACTCTGTGTTGATATCGTCAACGTTGGTGTTTATCTGTTCATTTGATATTTTAATTTGGGTTATTTCGGTAGCAAAAGCAGTTCTCATTTGTGTTGTAGCACCAGTTATAGCGGCTTCAAGTTCATTGGCGCAATATATGGGCTAGTCTCCATAGAGGCAAGCCCACAAATAACACCACCGTGTATATCAGTGGTCTGGTTTTATTGCATAGACACAGCGATATGTCAGAGAACAACAGAAGGAGTGTGCAGTCGGTGCGATTATACTGTGGCAGGGTGTACTGTCATGGTACATTTGGAGAATTGAATCGTTATTGTTATAACACAACTGATATCCATGATTAAAACAGATAAAAGATTGATCAAAACAATCATTTATTTAATGCAAGCTCATTGTCGGACATATGTTGGCTGAACACCAGTACTCAACTGTTCATAACTTTCACATCCTGTCATAAGTTACACATTTCTGAGATGTTGAGATATTCAGTGGGTGAAAATAAAGTGGTTTACTCGGACTTTATCCAAATCTCTGTATGAAAACCAAAATATTAGATCAACTGTACCCCGAATAATTGCTAAATGATGCCGATCAGGGCTCTATATGACGTTGCATTGAACATCCTGACAATGTGAGGAACTACCTAACGATACATTGTTGCAAGAAGACTTGAAGTGACCAGTGACGTAAGGATTTCTTCTTAATTCTTAATTTCTCTGAGTGGACAAACTTGTCAGTCTTCTAAGTACAAGATATAGCATTTTGTAATTATTCAACGGGTAATAACTGTGTCGCAGAGTTGAAAAGGAAAATCCTGGCAACATGCGCAAGTACCCTTCATACGTAGTGACGTAGGGTTTTTTACACGTTACACACTTTGAAGTTCCGTAACTCCAGAAAAAAACGTCTTGACGATATGCGCTTCTTGACATACTGATACTTCCTATCAAGGAAGAAATAGGTAGGAGTCGGGTAGAAACGCTTTACATTTGGAAAACATCAAATTTCGCCAAAAATCGTACGACCTGGAAGCCCCGACAGTATGCGATACAAGACATCATACTGATACTTTTTATCACGTTTATACTTTCTATCAAGTTTCGTGAAAATCGGATGACAAATGTAGGAAAGTGTTTCAAGCGCGGATATGATTTACACTTGGACAATTTCAAAATCCCGTGTTATCCGCCACCAAAAAAAGCATTCAACCGGAACGCCCAGACAATATTTGCAGACATACTGATACTTCCTAGCAAGCTTCATGAAAACCAGATGTAGGCTTTGTCCGCCTGGTCCATCGTCCGGATTTTCTTGTCCGCTTGACTCCTACATGTTTCATCCGATTGTCATGCAACTTTCTAGGGAGTTTCAGTATGATGTCTAGTAGCGCATATTATCAGGGCATTCCGGTTGAATGATTTTTGGCTGGGTTAGGCATTAGGAAGATGCTCACGTGTATGTCCGACACCAGCATCACGCCCTATGCCCCCGCCATACACAGCCATTTTTTTCTCTTAAACATTTTATTTTATGAAGTTATCACCGTTTTCAAATAAAATGTGGACAAATTAAACAAATAACCAGACTGAAAACAGCATAGTTTTAATACATTATATCAAGGAATTTTCACTCGATATTTACTTTCTAAAACCTGATAAAAACATACATCCTTAAACCAGTCGAGCAATATAGATGCAGACACTCTTGGGCCTTTTGTATTATGAAGCTACCGTGGTCATAGAAGAAAGCGTGAATAAATGCAAAATCTAGCCATTTCTGACAAGAAACAGCAGACTATATGTCCCTTGAATTATTCAATATAAGTTCACCTGATCATACCAAACTTTGTCACAGTGTTTATTTCAATTAAATCTTAAACATGTTCAATAATGAGCTAAATGTGAGCAGAAACAGCCGATTGGTGGCCCTTGATCGAATGGCAAGTTCTGTTTTTCTTCTGACGCCATAACCGCTCCTCCGCATCTCCCCATTCCCCCCCCCCTATTTCTCTCTCTTTCTCTCTCTCTCTCTCTCTCACACACTCACACACGTACGCGCGCGCGCGCGCGCACACACACACACACACACACACACACACACACACACACACACACACACTGAGTTATCAAGTTGTAAATTTGATGGCCTGCATGTCGAGTCGAGCCCACACAATGACATTTCAGGTCGACAAAAAGTGCAAATGTTTCAGGTCGACAAGAAGTTTGGTCAATGTACCGTGATCTACAGAGGTTGTACCATTAACATGACTTCATATAAACCTTATTTTTAAACAAAGAGGTACCTGCCATGGCATACAGGATTTGGTATGTCAGGTCGATAAAGAAACAAACTCGTGAAGTTTGGTCAGTATCACACCAATAGAGACTGAGATTTAGAACGTGTAAGCTAAACCGGACATGACCTATAGTTTGGACAATTTGGACACCAAAGAGCCAGCAGAGCGATGTAGGCACGCTAGGGCCTCTATTTCTATTATGTTCATTAAAGGTCTTCTTAATCATCCCTGTTTTGTTTCAGGTGCTACGGTAGTAGTGACTCCAATGAAAAAAGGAGTGTCTACAACAGAATTTTCAACAACCCTTCAGTTCTGCTCGTGAGAAGCTTTTGTCCTTTTTTGACTCAAACAAACCAAGAATGGCTTAGGTGTCCTCATGCAGGAACATAAGCAAGTGGCTGTCTGGTGAATCATAAGTCTATAAACCAAATCGAAATAAGATGTACTCAGATAGAGAAAGCAATGTTTGTAATATTGTTTGGTTGCAAGCGTTTCTATCAATAGGTTATATGTAATAACGGATCACTTCACTTACCCCTTGTCTCTTACACTTGAAAAAACGCTCTATGTGTGCCGCCCCGCCTCGCTTGCAACATATGACGATATGATCTTGAATTAACTCATTACCCAGGTAAAATATCCCAGTAGCAGACATGCAGTTAGAACATAATGTCTTGTTTCTACATTTAAAGCCAATAACACATTCTGAACATTTTTAATTCGATGCAACTGGAGGATGTGTAGCTGTTTGAATCGCAACTATTATTTTTTTATGTTCTGTACTGTACCTAAAATTCTTTATTAAAGGAAATGTAGCGACACAGCCAAACCATCTTTATTATTGAGAGTTCTGCAAATCTTGAATAAGGGTGAACAAATTATCAAAATCGGATGATAAACAGAAGATGTGATCATTTGAAGTTTCTGTTGAAACGGATATGGAAGCGGCCATTTTGAGAGCTATGGCATCACGGTTCTAAATTACCATATATGGTTTATTTATAAATATGAAAATTTACTGATTTATAGGGAAACAATGACAGCATCTGTATGAAAAACATGTAATACTTAATTAAGGGCAATAATGCTTTATATGACCAGTAATTTCTGATGCATTATTTTGCCGTGATTTTCTTCATTTTAAATGATATTTATCAGTATTCCATATATGGTAATATGAAACTATGATGTCATAGTTCTCAAAATGGCGGCTCCCATATCCGTTTTAGAACAACCTTTAAATCTTTAATTGGTCATATCTTTTTTGTTTATCATCGGATTTTGAAGGTAGAATATCTGACTCGGCTCCACTCGCACTTCCCGGTGATGTTTCTGGAGACGCAATTACTTACCAAAGAAGCTGAGCTAGTCATTTCATATGTTCTATGTTACGGTTGTATATTTCCGATATGTTCAAAGTTTTCCTATCGAAATATCTCTCTCTCGTCTGAAAGCTTTAGTCAGCCATGGTTCTATACGAACCCTGGTTTATGCAGGCATTGCGTGATGTCTTTAGAAGTGTGGATGAAGATGAGCCGCATTCTCTACCTATTTTATAACGGGGACGCGTCATAGCTCTGTTGTAGAGTATGTAGAATATGAAACCACTAGAGTTATGATTCTCACAGTTAGAATGCATGTTCAAGTTCATTACGGTTCTTTTTTTGTTGGTGCGTCGTAAAATCCCAATTCAACACGTTTTGAAAACGATTGTCAAACTAATTGTTTTATGATTCTAAGAAAAAACAAAAACAATTTCCCTACATATTTTTATCACGAATGCTAGATGTTTATCCATGTTTATATACATATTTTGGACCCTCTAGACGTGGACATGGAACTCATTTGAACTTGAGTTCGCCCTATATATCTATTTATCACATAACTTACCGTGTGGGAGTGGAATAACACCATTCTATACTGAAAGAAAAAAGAATATTGTCTATACTACACTATTATACACACCTAATTTCACGTAATATTCCATGCAGATATATCTCAACGTGTTTTGTACAAAAAGGGGCTACAACTTATTACAGAAAGGACAACTCTGTCATGTAGTAGACTTTTTAATCAAAGTATACTTTATTACTAGAAATTCATAAATGTTGAAGTTTCGCTTGAAAAATTCAAGCCATTTCAGTATTGTGTTTAATGTTAAGAGATTGCTCACCTGCTTGACATGCTTGAGCCACTCATTCTGTCGATAATGAAACTTTAACGGGGTAACCATTGGCGTGTTTGGTGCTGTTTAAACCTAATGTCGCCCTGTACCATTCGATTAGCAGTAGCATGTTAAACATACAATACATAGCGCAAATACCCATTTTGCGTTTCTTTGTTCTTTCAGTATATATTTTCGATATACCACTAGATATATATGTATTTTGGGGTTTCTGGCTCAAAACCCAAATCACCCCAAATAATCTAAAATCACCACACAAAATTTTTCAGTTTACTGAAAATTAAGTCAATTAAACTGGTTATTTAGCATGTCCCAGGCGCTCAATAACCCAAGATGTTAAGACTGAATTATGAAAATGTTTTAAAATTGGATGTTTAAATTTTATTACAAAATAGAGGTTAAACATTAAAACTTAGGTTGAATACAAAGGTGGTGGATCGTACTCATACACATTACTAAAACAATTTATTACACACTTTTTAGACTTTTTGTAAGGTTGCCATTGCTTCCTTTCTTCCCTGCTCTACTAGTTCTTTTTTTTTAGCTTTACTTATTTTACCCTGTGAAAAACTCTCAAAACTCTTTTTAAATTTTTCTACTCATCAACTTTTTACCCCCAACTCTATAAAATTACTCTTATTTTTTTTTACTTACCCAACTACTAACTTTTAAACTATAAATATTCAATACGTCTGAATGTTAAACACTCACTGATATAATCTTTTTTATAATAATATTCATGATATTTTCTAATTGTTATAGCACCACAACTAGTACAAATTTGATACTTTGCTGTAGTACCCATACCACATTTTAAACATGGTTTAATCTTACAAACCTTTTTTCTCTGATTATGATAATTACAATATATTGATTTTTTAACAGGCTTTTTTTCACAAACACCATAGGAACTGATTTTTAAGTACTGGCATGTATTCATCTTCTTATCTTTATACTAATAATTATTTATTTTTAATAAAGAATTTTTTATTGTAAAGAATAGAAAATATAAAAATGGAAAACGGCGACGCAATAAAAGAATTATTATTTCTGTATAAAACAGGAGTAATAGACAAAAACGAATTAAAAATAGGACTAAGCGGATTAAAAGAATCCAAAGTTGAGGAACAAGTTAAGACACTTAAGGAACAAGTTAAGGCACTTAAAGAAGAAAATAAAGCTTTAAAAGTTTTAAAAGAAGAGGCAACTACCAGCCAACCTTTTAAAGATAAAAAGATAGAACCAACTAGTAAATCTTTTGAAAGTTTTAAGAAAAAAAGAAAGCTTAAAAAACTTAAGAAAAGGCAGGCTAAAAAAGAATTAAGTCAAGATGATAAATACAAAAAACAAATGGCTAAAGTAATCCAAGAGCTGCAAGAAAAGCAGAAAGAAGAAAAAGAAGAAGACAAATTAAAACTAGTTGACAATCCAAAATGCGGATATTTTAGAGCATACGAAATATCTGCCGGGAAATACAAAGACCCTCAAAAACTATTCCGTGATAAAAAATCCATTATTACAAAACAAATAAGCAAAGAGCTGACAAAGATGAATGGATTAAAGTTTCAATTAGGTCTCACTGTAGATTTATTTAAAGATGATGGTGATACCAAAAAATACACCACAGCAGTATTACACAGCGAGCAAAATGCAATCTTAAACTCTGAAAAAATAAATGAGTTGTACGATAAATCATCTGCAAATATACAAGAGAGTCTTGAAAGATTTACAAACACAGCATCTGGATTGGAGATTGATCACTGTGTTAAGCTTTATTTGAATACTGCAAAGTACGAGCCGTTAAAAGGTTCTTCATATATTCTTTTACCCAAAGCAGTAGCTGATAAGAAGGCAATTATCAATGTAAAAAACGACGATGATCAGTGTTTGTTTCATGCAATAAATTCAGCTTTAAATCCAGCTAAAAAGAATTCTGATAGATTATCAAATTATCCTAGTACAGAGTTCTTAAAGAAAGAGAGTATTGATTTTCCCACTCCAATTTCTCAAATTTCCAAAGTAGAGAAACAAAACAACCTTGCTATCAACGTTTATGGATATACCATAACAGGAAAAAATAAAAAGGTATCTGTTTTTCCATATAAAATATCAGAACAACCAAAAGATATTGAACGAATTAATTTGATCTTAATATCTGAAGACACTGAGGTTGAATCAGAGAACGAAGACGATCCAAATAATGAAGAAGGAATTATAGATGACAACTATAACCCTGATGATTATTCCAAAGAACCAAAAAAATTAACAACAAAATATCACTATTGCTGGATTAAAAATCTGAATAGACTACTCTGGGACCAAAACAAACACCATAGTCAAACTTACTTCTGCGATCGTTGTCTTCACGGCTATTCTGGAAAAGAACTTCTTACCAAACACAAAGAAGACTGTGATGGTATCAACAAAAATTCTTGCAGAATAGAAATGCCAAAAGAAGGTAAAAATACTGTAAATTTTAAAAATCATCAAAATCAAATGTTTGTGCCCTATGCAATATATGCTGATTTTGAAAGTATAGTCAAACCAGAATCAATTAAATTTGGAAAGAAATCTGAAATCACAAGTGTGCACGAAGCTTGTGGATTTGGATATCAAGTTGTCAGGTATGATGGTAAAACAGAAAAACCTGTTATTTACAGAGGTGAAGATACTGTTGAAAAGTTTTTAAATCATTTGGAATGTGAAAAGAGCAAGATCAATAATATATTTGCTCACCCGAAACCATTAATCATGACACAGCAGAATGAAATAGATTATGAAAAAGCAACACATTGCTGGATATGTGAGGATGAAATAGGTAGGAAATGTGGTAAAAACTGTAAAGTAAGAGACCACTGTCATTTTACAGGAGAATACAGAGGTGCAGCACATAAAAACTGCAACCTAAAACTGAAAATAAAACCAAATAAAACAATCATCCCTGTTATATTTCATAACCTCAAAGGATATGATAGTCATCTCATCATGCAAAAAATACATAAAATGACAGGTAATATTACATGCATCCCAAACAACGCTGAAAAGTATATTTCATTTAGTGCCGGACAACTTAGATTCTTGGATAGCTGTCAGTTTATGATGAAGCCTCTAGACGAATTAGTTAAAGCAACAGACGAATCTGATTTCAAAATTACCAAAAATCAGTTTGGGGAACAAACAAATTTACTTTTACGAAAAGGTGTTTACCCGTATGATTATATGGACAGTGTGGAAAGATTTAAGGAAACGCAATTACCACCTATAGAAAAGTTTTACAGTAGTCTCAAAGATGAAAGTATAAGTCTCGAAAATTACGAATATGCTCAAAAAATATGGAAAGAGTTTAACTGTAAAACTCTTGGAGACTATCATGATTTATATCTAAAAACTGATGTAACTCTGTTAGCAGATGTATTTCAAACTTTCAGAAAAACATGCATGAATGCATATAAACTCGATCCCTTACATTACTATACAGCACCTGGATTATCTTGGGATGCTTTACTTAAATATTCAAAAATAGAATTAGAACTTTTGACAGACATTGACAAGCACTTATTTATAGAAAAAGGAATGCGTGGTGGAATTAGTATGGTATCAAAACGATATGCCAAAGCAAACAATTGACATGTAGCTGATTATAACCCTAACGAGGAAAACAACTTCTTAATGTATTTTGATGCAAATAATCTTTATGGATGGTCAATGAGTCAGATACTTCCATATTCTGGCTTTAAGTGGGTGGAAACAGAAACGTTGCCAGAGTCAAAAGAAGGAAAAGGATATTTTCTAGAAGTTGATTTGGAATATCCTAAAGAACTTCATGAAGCTCACAATGACTTTCCGCTTGCACCGGAAAGATTAGCAGTGAAAAAAGAATGGTTGTCTGAATACCAAACAGATCTGTTAGAAAATAATGGCATGATAAATACAGAACAACTAGTCCCCAATCTTAGGGACAAAGAAAAATATGTGATACATTACAAAAACCTGCAACTGTATTTATCTTTAGGCATGAAACTAAAAAAAGTACACAGAGTATTAGAATTTAATGAAAAACCTTGGATGAAATCATATATTTGCTTAAATACAGAACTTAGAAAAAAAGCTAAATCACAATTTGAAAAAGATTTTTACAAACTTATGAACAACTCTGTGTTTGGCAAGACAATGGAAAATCTACGCAAGCGGACAGATATAAAACTAGTCAAAACTAACGGCTCTGAAAATGAAAAGATAAGAAAAATAATAGCCAAACCCAACTTTAACATGTGTATAAAATTTTCAGATGAATTATCAGCAGTACATGTAAACAAAACAAAATTAACATTAAACAAACCAATCTATGTTGGGATGTCAGTATTGGATTTATCAAAGTATATGATGTATGATTGGTATTATAATACCCTAAAGAAAAGGTACGGAAATGACTGTACTTTATTATACACAGACACTGACAGCCTACTGGTAGACATCAGAACAGATGATGCATACAAAGATATGGTTGAAATGAAAGATGAATATGACTTAAGTGATTATCCTCAAAATCATCCAATGCACGATGATACAAACAAAAAAGTATTGGGTAAAATGAAAGACGAATGTAATGGTGTTGCTATAGCTGAGTATGTTGGATTAAGACCCAAACTATATTCTGTTTTGAGAGCGGATGAGCAGGTTATTGAAAAAGTAATAAATAAAATGAAAGATGAGTGTCCTGGTGTTTCTATAGTTGAGTATATTGAATCAAGACCTGAACTATATTCTAAACCGGATGAGTTAAGATCCGGACTATGTTCTATTTTGAAAGCGGATGAGAAGATTATTAAGAAAGCAATAGGTAAAATGAAAGATGAATGTGCTGGTGTTTCTACAGTTGAGGATATTGGATTAAGATCCAAACAAGATTCTATTTTGAAAGTGAATGAGCAGATTATTAAGAAAGCAAAGGGTGTAAAAGAATATGTAGTCAAAAAACACATAAACTTTGAAAACTACAAGGATGCATTGTTTAACAAGAAAAAATACACCCATAAAATGAATATGCTACGTTCGATAAAACATCAAATATTCGGCACAACAGTAAACAAAGTTACATTATCACCATTTTACTCAAAAATATATATCCGAGAAGATGGAATTACAACTGATGCACATGGTTTCTATAAAAACTTATGAATTTGGGTTTCAGCAGGAACAATAAGTAATTCTTCTTTGACAAATCCTCTCCGCGGCGCTGGTGCTTTCAAATAATAAACTCGTATACCTTGCGTCACCATATAACTTTTAATCTTGTGAATATCTACACTCCACATTGGATCAGTTGCTCTGCGTCTTCCACCTTCTTGTTCCCCGGGTTGATATAAATATCTTACACTTGCATTCATACAGATAGGATCATCTTTTAATATTTTTGTTTCAACAGGAGGAGGCTTTTTTGTCTCCGCATTTATGGCTTTAACAACTTCTGGTAATCTCTTTACCCACTCTCTATTACGTTTTTGCGAATCTATTTCCTTAGCATACTGATAACCAAACAATCTTTCAGCTAATGTTCTGTTAAATCTTTCCACTAAAGCTTGGTCTCTGTGTATTTCTGTTCTGCCCCGTCTGATATTTACTTTGTGTTTTGCCATCAACTGCGATACTGCACCCATAAATTCTCTGCCTGGATCCACTTGTAATAACTTTGGATATTTCAAATGTCGACTGTATATATTTTCAAATGCTTTAGCAACTTCTTTACTATCCTTGGAAGTCAGTGGCTCTGCTTCTTTGTATCTACTTGCAATATCAACCACAGTCAACGCATATTTATATGTCTTGCGTCCACGACCAAGGCCAAAAGTATCATGCGGCAGAAATAACAAATCAGCTTGATGCACTCCATTCTTAGTAGAAACATCAAACCTGGGTCTAACTATTTTCTTCGGCGCAGGTAAATAAATCTGCCACACAGCTTGTTTCTTTAAAAATTCTAATGCCTTTTTTTCACTAACACCAGCCTCTTTTGCTAATTTTTTAACTGCTGTGTAACCTCTCCAAAATCCTTTTGGGCTGTAATAAATCTTTTCCATTTTTTTCTACTAAAGATTAAACTTTATATAACTATAAAGAAAAAATGGAAATCACAACTGCACAATTTGATGAACTGCTCGAAGAGCAATATCAAAATAGCACAAAGAAATGGACAGACTTGGAAGTGAATAAAATATACACTATTACAGATACGAAAATAGTAGAAACTGAATATGGTCCATCCATGGTATTGACATTATTAGACAACGGTGAAGTATGGGCGCCTGATCATCTCAAAAATAAATTAGAGAAGAGTGCTAAACCACCATATTATATGCGACCACTTGGATTGAAACCATGTAAAAACAACAACAAAAATAAGTATCATGCATATGACTTAGTTTTTTCAAAGTAAACATACTTAGTCATTCCAAATCTAAAGTAATTATAGTTTTAAACTATTTTTTTTTTATGAACTCAATTTATACGCCACAAATCCAGTTGCAGCCATGCCCACCACAATAAACGTAATTTCTCTATTCTGTTGATCCGGAGATGGTGTATAAAAATCACTCAACTTGGGCTCTGGTTCCAAAAGCAAATGTTTACCAGTTGTGTAATAATACTGCTTCATAGCTTTGTCTACATCATCAAAAGTCTGCTCTGCATGATGCTCTTTTTGCAGTTGCTTATTAATAAAATCTAATCTCTCTGTTCTTTTTTTATTCCACTCTACTTGTGCTGCGTTTAATTGTTCTACTGCTTTGTCATGTCTTTGTCTTTCCTCATCTGAATGACTTCCCATTTTTGAAAAGAAATAATTTGAACCGCTAAACGCCAATGCGTTTGTTAATGTTTAATGTGTATATATATATTTTTAAAATTATTTCATAATATCCGCAGGAATAATACCTTGCTTAATCAACATATCCCTCGTAGCCATTGCTAACATTATATCCACAGACAGCATCCCAAAATCTGTCATATTAAAATCCACTTTAGGTGCTGGTCTTTTTAGTAGTTTTCTGCCAAACTCAGAATATCCAACAGTTAGAAGTGTTTCCACTCCAGCATGATACATCATATTTACAATTTGTTTTCCGTCAATACTTGCTGCCATTTTTTTTTATATGATTATTTTTTATAAAATAAATTATTAAAAATCAAACGGGTCTTTTGGTGCAACATGAACAGGTTGCACAGCTACAGGTTGCGTAGCAGATTTCTTGTTATAAATATACAAACCCAGCCCAGCAATGCCTAATAAAACCAGACACGGTGGAATATAATTTTTGTATACGTTTATTTTGATTTTTTCTGGTTCTTCTTCACCTATTGTTATTTTTGTTATTTGATTTGCAGCATCTTGATTTGCATCCTGAAGCAAACGCTTTGCCTTTCTTGCCGCTGCTCCTTTTTTTCCAGCTTCTATTCTTTTTGGATTTTTTACTTTTTGTTGTTCAATAGGTTGTGTAACAACAGGTATAACTTCACTCTTTTGGTTCTCCATTTATATTATCTATATTTTTATTTTTATTAAAATCAATATGTCTAACAGTTGTCAGTATTGCTGTAAATGGTGCTAAGCACATTCCATACCTGTAATACAACTCACAACAAGCGCTTGTCAAAGCATGATTAATAAATGGGTCTTCCTCCAAATCTTCTATCAGCTTTGGTGGATTGGTTACATTAAAATATTTTGATACTCCCATCACATACAAGTTAATAAAAGAATCGCCTAAAGTTTTAGTCATGCTTGCCCCAAGCCTTGCTTCATATCTGCAGTAAAGTTTGTTAATTTCATCCGGTGGCATGCCATCTATATTCGTAAGTTGTATGTCCTTACCCAAATATTGACGACTACCACCGCCAGCCACTATGGCTGATAATCTTTCTTTTTTTGTTTCTTGTTGCTTTGATTCATCTGGTTCCGTCTGTTCCGATATATTTTGTAATAGTTCTTCCGCATTCATTTTTATATTATTAATCTTATTTTTTATCTTGAAATAGATATATAATACAAAACAACTAGCTGCGATATTCATGCAACTAGTAATTGTTAGTATTGTTAATAGCATTGTTATTAACATTGCTATTTTTTCTATTAACATTATTAATTTGCTGCAAGCATTGCTATTGACATTACTAATTTGCTATGAGCAATGCTATTAGCAATACTATATTTATGGTCAGTATTGCTATTAACATTGCTACTTTGCTGTTAGTATTACTATTAGCAACAGTTGTAAAAAAAGGTATTATACCTGCGTAAAATAAATATATTTTGTAATAATAAAAAAAAATATTATATAAGAAAAAAATGGATTTGAAAATAACAGACGGTGAGATTAGTGATTATAACAAAAATAAAATAGCACTGGATGTTATGACAAGAGATGACGTAAAATGTTGTATATGTGTTTCAGAAAGTGATTTTTTACAAACGTACGAATAAGGTGCACAGGAAACGCCTGTAATTTCTGTGACAAAGGATGGCGTAGAATATTATATATGTGAGCCAAGAGGGTATGTTTTACAAGCCCCGGAAAACATGAGTAGTGATGTTGTACCGATATTGGTTAGTGCATTGAGTGTATGGGTTATATGGGACACTCTAGATTGTATTTTTAAAAAAAATTATTCAACCCAATAACCAGTTGGTTGGTCAGTCCTCGAAATTAACTTTGAATATTTAGTCTTAGCTAAAGCTTTTCTTATTCTGGTTCTCTCCTCCAACGTCGGAATAACATCATTTTCTCTCAAACAATTTTCATAACTATCTCTGTCCTTGGTGTAAAATATACACAACCATTTTGCTTGCTCTCTCAAATCTTTCAATACAGAATTATATCTCTGTGAAATGACCCACACTGATTGTTTAGCGTGACGACCAGAGAATGCCAACTCTGATAACATATCTTTTTTCTTTGTTAATTCTTTTGTGGCTGAGCAATCGTCAATAATGTATAATGTGGGCTGGCCAGCATATTGTTTGAAAAATAAACGCAACAGTTCTTGTAACATTTCTTTACCGTTGCTCACGGGATTGACAATTATTATTTTTTTTATCTTTTGGGTTTTTCACATCTCCTATCCAGGATCTATTTTTATAAGCCTCGTTCCACTCTATGGTTGGACACAATATAATTATATGTTCAAAAACTCCAACATATTCTTGTTCAAGTATGTCAAGAACAAACTCTGTTTTGCCGCAGCCTGTCTGACCACAAATAATGACACTGTGTGAATATTTAGGATATTTTTGTTGCAAACTAGTATCCTGCTTCTTTGAATCTTCCATCTTCGAAATTGATTTGCGCATCTTGTATTATATATATATAAATATTTAACGTTTGATCTGCATCTGCTTTTTTATTTATTAATATCGTTATGCCTTCACTGCCGTTTTCTATTCTTCTTCCACTGCCGTGTAATAAATTGTCCTCACATGTTCTAAGGTCAAGCCACAAATCATATGATTTTGTCAAATAGGTCTCAAGAGAAACACTGGTAAAGTTTAAGTCCCTCGCTGCTATTTCTGTCTCTTTGTTTCTTTTTGATGTTAAGGCAAAATATTTGTTAATTTCATCCCAATGTTGATATGCCCTCATACCCTGACTATACAACTGATTTGGTACTCCCTCTATTGTCATTTCAACCTTTTCAATCTTTGGGTTGTAATAGGTTTCTGTGCTTGTTCTTTCTGGGTCTTCAAACAGCATTAAAATACCTTTCATGCTCCGTGCTGGTACATTAATGTTGATGTTCCAAAGGGTTTCAGATTTGTTTGCTATTATTTTTCTATGTCGCAAGATACGATCATACATAAATGACATCTTACCATTGATTTGCTGTCTTATTTGTCTGGATAATTCAACATCACTAACCGTATCAAATTCCAAGCAGATATTTTTTATTACATAAGATGCATCAGCATCAGTGCTTGTGATAACTTTGTTATAATCGTTAAACGTTAATTCATATTCTAACCTATCACCAAGCCCCGCTTGATAAAATGGCATATGACTTTCTAACATTTCAAAGTCCAGTGGAATACAAAATCTATTTCCAAAAGCTGCTGCTATAGCTTCATCTCCGGTGTCTGAGGAAGCATCTCCCGCGCTAACTCTATGTTTTAGCATGTTTGATTTACCAATACCTTGGTAAGCTGTGTTTAATCGTTCAGTAGGGCTTTTCCATAAATCTACATAACAATGATATATATCACTGTCATCTATTGACATGACTTTATTGCCACTTATTCTTTTTGTCATTTTTTTCACAATTGTTCTACCCAGATTTTGAAATAGAGTAGCGTTGGCGTCTGTTCTGCTTTTAAGTTCTATTTCAAAAGCAAGACGAGCAGTACGAGGAACTATCACATCATTAGTACTTAAATTGGGAAATCTCACAAGCAGTTGCTGGTTTTGGTCTATTGTTGATGGATTATTAGTTATTACTACACTTGTACGGATGCCTTTAGCACCATGAGGTTCTCTTAGTTTTCTATGAGGGTTGAGTTTGTTTCCGTAAGCCGACATTGTTTTTATTTTTTAAATATATTTTTTAAAATTAAATAAAATAAACAATGGCTGAAGGAGGATTTGAAAATCCTACGTATGATCCAGATGATTATGATGAATATTATGATGATGATTTACCAATGGTGCCTGATGAACCTATTCAAAGAAATCTTCTTAATTAAAGCGACCATCTTGCTGAACTTAGGGGAGAGCTGGCAGAATCCACACTTGAAATATACAAGAAAAATCGTGTAAAATCCTTTTGTAATGAAATAGGAAAACGATATAAGATGACACCGGACAAAATGGATTATGACCAGTTTAAAGTATCAAATGATGGTAAAACATTATACTGGATTGTTGGTGATAGAGAAATAAGAATAACTGCCAGGCAAGGCTCTTTTACATTTCTTGCTCTTGGTTCTTTGGCAAATGAATATAACAGGGTTATTGGCTCTGGGGGAACAAGGGCGATAAGACAATTTTTGAATTTGCCAGAGTATGACAGTAAAACAAAATTATCACAAAAATTTAGACAAGTATTGGAGAGCACAATAAACGATTTACCAGATAATGTGGATGTTATTCCATTACAAGAGTTATCAAGTGTTGCAAATGACACAGCACAGTCAATGGAAAGTGCTCTTTATGACTGGGATGTGACTGAGCGTCCTGATGCTGAAACACAAACAAATATAGACAAGCGTGAAATGGATGGAATAGTAAAAGCAATGACAACTGTCAAGGAAGAACTTACATATAACGTGGCAAAACTCACACAACTTGATAAAAACATAACAAGAGAAAAACAAAAGTTAGAACAAGCTAAGACTGATCATGATGAATTCCAGATAAGAAGAATTAGCGATCGCATCAAAAACCTTGAAGATGAGAGAGGTGCAAGAATGAATGTCATTAATGAAAATAGAAAAGCTTTTCGTAATCAAGTAAGCAGGATAAAAGAGACAATAAACAACATGTTAAATGAGGAAACAACTCTTGGTGAGAGGATTAAAACCTTGTTTAGGGAGCAAGGTATTACTATTGTTAGTATACTGACTGCGTTTGGTATGATTCTTGGGGTGATAATTAATTCTATTATTCCCACATCAAGTGCTGCTCCAACTCCAACTCCAACCCCAAAGCCTGATCCATCAAGTGTAAAAGACTGGATAAAAAAACAACTATTTAATCTTGGTAAACTTCTTGCCAACCTAGCTGGTAAAGCTGCTGCAGCACTTCCAGGAGTTATTGGTGCAATAGTATCATGGCTTTTATCTGCAACAGGTAATGTTATTAATTGGCTTGGTAACAATCTATGGGCTTTGCTTGTGTTTGTTTCCGGGTTGTTGTATGTGGCAGCCAAAGAGTGGTTCAGTAAATCTCGTAAATAAGTAATGCAGCAAGACCTATTACTATAGTACCAACAATTATAGTTGTTTTGTTATCTTCGTGTTCAATCGCTATTTTTTGTATTTCTGGTGGGTTATGCTCCACAGTTTTATGTATTGATTTATCAGAATGTTCCGGTAAAAATATTTTTGTTGTGGTGCCTTGAAAAGGTTGAATAATTTTTGGTGGCACTGGTTTTACATTTACATCATTATTCAATCCTAATGCTTGTGCATCGGTTGCTATTACAATTTCATTATTGTAGTCTTGTATTGTTCCAATTCTTAATTCCATGTCACCCGGAGACATGTACAATCCACTTCCATAGACAAAATTTACTTTACTTCTTGCATATTTTAGAGTGTTTTCATATCTTGAAATTTGACTGGGCAAGTCGATGGGGCTATTTATTGCGTCCTCTACATTTGCTAAAAATTGTTTCTGTGCATCAAATGCTGTTCCAGTTCCAAGTATATCTGTTCTTGTTTGTGATTGTGAACCAAGAATTGCCCAGCAGTATGTTCTTATGCTGTCATTGATTCTTTCTACTCCAGCTCTTGTAAATCCCGCAGAATTATCTAGTATAAAAGTAGACCAGCTGTTGTCAGCCTCAGATCCTTGGGCGATGTAATCAATGTGATATGTTTTATCACTCTCATAGACTGTAAAACTCATCGTTTTGTTGTCGTATACAGTATTTTCCAAAGGATGATAACCAATATGTGTCCAGTAATTATAAATTGTTCCTAGACCATCATTATAGCTTTGTTTCTGTCTCCAGTCTGAATATAAGTCAACGTTAAACTCCTTACATATTCTTTCGTACGCGTTTCGGTTATATGTGTTATTAAACGCATTCCAATTTGAGTCTTGCGGCATTGCTACACTCATCTCAAATAATATTCTTCTGACTTGGTAATAGACATGAAATCGAATTAACGAACCAACCAAAGTATCAGCTTTTAGATGATTGTTGAAATCAATGCCACATCCAGTTGTCGCACACCAAATAGCAAAGTTTAACTGATTCTGCCAAAATAACATCCAATCTGTTCCCCAACGTTGAACTATAGCATCTGATTTGACGTATGGGAGTTTGTATTTTTCAAAGACATTGGGAAATGATGCTTTAAAGTCTTTACCGTCTGATGTAATGACTATGTTTTGATTTATTATATCTATCACTTTCTTGCTAAAAGTATTTAAATATTGAGCATCTGGGTTATATTTGAATTCTTTAGAAATCATTTTTATTTTGTATTTTTATATATATATATCAAAAAAAATGTTTCATACAATTTCAAACATAGACAACTCTATTAACTTACAACAGTATATCGATAATAGAGATGGAACTAAGCGCGTCGGATTAAAAAGTTTTACATACACTATCGGTTGGTATAATATTATTCATGAAACCATAAAGACACGAAACCCAGATAAAATAGAACATTTAGCAGGTGGACTCTATAACTTTTAAGACTTGGTAAAAAAGTTTAATGTGCTAGATGAAAAGATTATCCTGGACAATATTGTCCAAATTGGTGTAGCCATTGTACATGTACATCCGCCAATAGAGGCACGAATGTCAAGCGGTCTTTCACATATGCTGGGATTCAAGGACAGAAAATGGTTGACAGGTACTAATATAGCGGATTACCCAATGGATTTAGCTCCTTACAAACAGCTATATGTTCATCTGAAACAAGTTAATACGAGTAGTAATTATTTCAATGGTGCACCAAGCACTATTATAGGTGTTGTGCCTGTAGTAAATAAGCAGTTTGGAGATATAGTATATACACGTTTTTATCCTGAATATCACTGTCTTATGAATGGTGCAATTACTGAATTGAAAATAGAAGTCAGAGATGAGTATGGCAACAAAATAGATAATCGCGGTTTGCGTATGAGTTGTGTTTTAGAAATTATTTAAAAAATATATTTTTATAAAAAAACAATGAGTATATATGGACCAACAAGACCTAAAAAAACAGAAGACTTAGAGGCTTTAATAAATGATGTTCAAAATTTATATATGCAAGTTGTGCCTTTTGTTGACCAGTTTAATCATTTAAAAAATAGAGTTGATAATCTTAAATATGGAATTATAACAATATTTGCAGAAGCTAAGGGCCCACTTGTATCAAACAGAATACTCTCATTTGGTAACGGCGGGGCAGAAAAAAATGTGGGGCATGTAATGACACGCCGTGGACGGATTATGGGAATAGGTTTAGCATGTGAACGATTAGTTGGTGACGTAACTGTAATAGTTTCTGTCAATGGTGTTGAACAACCAAATTATGGTATAACGCTTCACATCATTCCACGCAATCATGATAACTTTGATGAACCTTTAGAGATTGGTGCTGGTTCTGTTGTTAACTTTGTATGCAAGGTTGCTAACGCTACAGCTGTAAATACGGTGGCATCATTATTAATTGAATTAATTTAATTTTGTATTTATTAATAAAAAATGAAGCAACCAACAGCACCAAGTTTATATCCTGAGTTGCCAGTGGAAGACGGACAAAATTATAGATTACAAAAGATTTCAGAAATTGAAAAAAAGTTAATTACAGAACGAGATATACGTCAGTCACTTTATAAAAAATATAAACGTGGTATTAATATTACAGATGGAATTGACACTACCTTGATATCTGCAGGTGTTATTATGGCTGGGATTGGATTTGCTGTTCCAGTTTTGCTACCTTTAGAAATAGCAGCAATAGTATGTGGAGCTACAGGTGTTTGTGTTAATTTTATCAGACGCAAGCTTAATGTAAAAACTCAAAAACATCATGAAATAAAAACTTTGGCAGAGGCTAAGTTAAATAGTATAAAGCAGTTAATATCAAAAGCGTTGAGTGATGCACAAATATCTGATCAAGAGTTTAAGATGATTTTAGATGAGTTAGATAAATATTATAGTTTAAAAGAAGACACCAAACAAAAAAAGGCTAAAATAAGTAAAGCTCAAAAAAAAGAACTAGTAGAGCAGGGAAGAAAGGAAGCAATGGCAACCTTACAAAAAAGTCTAAACAGTGTGTAATAAATTGTTTTAGTAATGTGTATGAGTACGATCCACCACCTTTGTATTCAACCTAAGTTTTAATGTTTAACCTCTATTTTGTAATAAAATTTAAACATCCAATTTTAAAACATTTCATAATTCAGTCTTAACATCTTGGGTTATTGAGCGCCTGGGACATGCTAAATAACCAGTTTAATTGACTTAATTTTCAGTAAACTGAAAAATTTTGTGTGTTGATTTTAGATTATTTGGGGTGATTTGGGTTTTGAGCCAGAAACCCCAAAATACATATATATACTAGTTATATAAGTATGCACATAATCCTAGTATGCGCTGTCAAAAAAGTCGGTAATGACTATGATCCAATTCCCACGGTTTATGTCGGTTTCGCGTATTAAAGCGACAGGCAAAATACAATAATAGTTGATATGTGAGTTATGTGATAAATAGAATCTAACATTCGTTCTCATTCATTATTGAATTTATTAAATCGTTAGCAAAAACGATATAATTCTCGGCAAGAGCCTCGCATTATATCATTTCGCCAACTCGTGTAATACATTCAATAATGAATGAGTACTCATGTAAGATCCTCTATATATAAACATAAGACCCAAGGTTGGAGCTTTTTGGGAGCTTTTTGTTTCTACCCCAGTGACTAAATTTGAATAACTTGATAGTCTAGACTGCCGTCTGACCTAACTTAAAAACACCCGAGCACACTGATCTCGCGATTATACATGAGAAGTTTCGTTAAAATCAGGCATGCGTTGTTTGAGAAGTCGTTTATTTTGAGAAGTTGTTTAAGAAAATTGTTTGCAACCAACTTCGGACGGAGGTAGAGCGGAACCAAAAGCATTAACAAGATGTAAGATTCAAACCTGTATTCATATATATAGTATATATATATTATATATATATAGTAGAATATATATATATATATAGTAGACATAAAATATAACAGGAAGCATTTATTAACAAAGCACATAGGAGAATAATTCCAACTCTATGATTCATGCAAAGATAAACTTTTATACTTTTTTTCTGTTTTTAATATATATATATATATGGATTACTGATTAAATATTAAAGCAATAATACCATCATTGTAATATATTATTGTAAATAGCTTATCCCTATCAGGGTCCTTATATAAGGATTATGTCCCTATTGAAAGGATTTGAGTGTATTTAGATCGTAACTTAGGCGTCTCGGATCTAGATACAACACACCTGCATAGAATGAAAATATATATATCCTAACTAAACGAGGGATTCTTTTTTTTCGAGTGTCGAGTTTCGAGTAGACAAAATCGAGTTTCGAGTAGAGAATATCGAGTTTCGAGTAGAAAAATATCGAGTTTCGAGTAGACAAAATCGAGTTTCGAGTAGACAAAATCGAGTTTTAAGTAGAGAATATCGAGTTTCGAGTAGACAAAATTGAGTAGAGAATATCGAGTTTCGAGTAGGCAAAATCGAGTTTCGAATAGACAAAATCGAGTAGAGAATATCGAGTTTCGAGTAGACAATTTCGAGTTTCGAGTATAAAATATCGAGTTTCGAGTAGACAGTATCGAGTTTCGAGTGGGAGAAAAGCAAGCTGTTGGTAGTTACAGGACCGAGTTCCAAAGTTTAATGCGATCGCCCATTTTGAGGATGTCGGATATATTAGCACAATGATGAATTATTGCACATCAAACTCTAATGTTATATTAACGTCTTTACCGCGAGCAGAACAAAAATATAACTTTTTTATCGCATGTTTTCATAGTATTAATGATCTATTTGAAGAAGGATAAAAAATATCGGACAAGGAAAACAGCATTCAAGGACGACAGTCAACCACAAAAACACAAAAACAAACACGCAAACAGACAAACGAAAAGGCAAAAGTAATAAAAAATGCAAACGACATCACAAACACAAAAGGGTTGACAATAGGGCTACCCGCCTTGGAACGGTCAGTGGCAAAGTAGGCCACTGGGGGGTTTTAAACCGGTTCTAGGGGGCACCAAAACCTCACACTTACCCTACTGTCATCCCATTAAAACAGGACAGTGTAAATAAAGAGATCCCCCGCCATGATCTAAACTCTAACCAACAAGGCAGCATCAATAGACAATATAAGTAAAAACACAAAAAATGCTCGTGTAAATATAATACAAAAAAAAACAATAGCCTAGAAAGCCACAATGAAGGTACTCAATGACTTGGCAGAAGCCAGAGCAGTAAGAGAATACACCATTAAGGGCACGACAAGAAAGAACATGGACAAAACATCAAACGCCACCGTCCCAATGGGCTTTAGGTAGGCGTCATCATAGGGTCCACAGCCTGTCCGGTCATCGTACAATTAAAGAGGAAAGCATAGTGGCGAACTGTAAAAGGGTCCACCACCAAGCCTGCAGTACGTTGCAAAAATGATAGGGTCATAACCTCTTTTGATAAACTTTTTAACAAGTTTAACAAAGATAGTATGAAAGTGATCATGACCAAGAATCCTACGAAGTCTATAAATCACATCACCATTGAAGTCAGGTTGTGATTGTCCTTGTCGCAGAAGAGTCCCTTAAATTACATTTATATTTGAAAAGAAGATCAGGGTTACGATAATAACATTTTGCAAAGGTTTTTACGAAGTTTATGGTAACGGTAAAACCTGATTGAGTAACTTTTTTAGTTATACAAAGATTACGAATATTAAAGTCCTCAACTCGAGTACAAGCTCTAGAAAAAACGAATAAGTTGAGACAGATACACCCCATAAACAAGTTGCTCGGCGAACATCCCCATCCAAGTGGGGATAATTAACAATGTCAAAATTAAAATCATCTCTCTTGTCATAGATTTTGCTAATTATTTTACCATTTTCAATCGACAGATCCCGAAGTTCTTTAGGATAAATATTATGAACCATAGTTGGAAAGAAAGGGTTGTCAATGTTCAGTATGTCATCCAGATACCGAGAGGTGTCATTAAAAGCTTCAATAACATCTGCCTGGGTATCTGGTGAAAGACTCAACATGAAATCCCTTTCCTAGCAAAATAAAAACAAATCTGCGACAAGTGGTGCACAGTTCGTACCCATAGGAATACCAACAATTTGTCTATAAACGGTGGTACCATACCTGACGAAAATATTATCTAATAGGAAGATGAGTGCTTCACAAACTTCATAGCAAGTCCACATAGTATAATTGTCTAAACTGCCGTTAGTGAAAAACGCTTTAATATTATTACATGCCAAAAATGAAGTGTTTTCTCTAGCGAATGTTTTTTGAATAAGAGAAATTAGCTTGTCTTTAATAAGATGATGTGGTAAGGTTGTATATAGTGTAGAGAAGTCATAAGTACTTATTGATGAAACTTGACCTTTATTGAAAATTTTATCAAGAACGTCTCCTGAATTTTTTATAGACCAAAATAAATTAATCCCAGAGTTTTCATAAGTTTTATCACAATATAGTTTAACGTGATCTTTAACGGCAGTAAGACAAGAAGTTAAAAGTTTGGAGATGTTTGTTGTGGTGCAGGCACTAGAATATTAGAAATAAAGCGAGCCTTATACGGATTTTTATGTAATTTAGGAATCCAGTACAGAAGTAAATCCCCTAAGTATTTCTTTTTTGGCATTTGACACGTATGAATTCACGTGACGTAAATAATGACGTATATTACAGATATACTTACAGTTTGTGTTGTTTAGTTTCAAATTAGTTTCAAATGTTCGTTGATTCCTTTGAATTTCAATGATTAATGTATTATTTACAAGTTGCGTATCAAGGAAATTGTTAAATGCTTGAATAAAACAATCAATAGATCTGCAGTAAGTTTAATCATGCTACTTTTCCCCTTGATTTCTATAAGTTAACCGTTTACATGTGCACTCATGAATTTAGAATTTAGGGGCGAGGAGAGGCGTGTGGGTGTGGGTGGGTGGGGGGGGGGGGGGGGGGGGGGGGGGGGGGCATTTAGCATTTAGAATGTTTGCATTGCACATGTGTAAAATACGTGTGACAGGCCCGTAGCCAGCCCTGAAATTTAACTGAGGCCAATCCCTTACTGTGACGGTCTGGTGGCACGCACCCCTGCCCACCCACCCACAAAACTCCGGATAATTTTCCTTTGCATTGGTTATAAATTACTATGTAATATTCTGGAACGAAGTGGTAAATACGTCCACTGACTAGGGAGCATAACATTATCCCAGAGTACAGAGTATTGTAGTTATAGTCTATAACTACAATACTCTGGGATAAAAAAAAATCAGGAAAACTTTAAATGTTTGTTTTCAACAAAGAACATGTTCAAAAAAAAATTAATTTTGTATCTATTTTGTGTTTCCTTCCCAACACTGATACAGCTACCGGTGTACATAGTAAGTACATTCTCCCAATTTTACAGATGCAATGCCTCGGTGTTTTTTTTCCGTTTTTTTCTTCATAAAATGCAATGCCTCGGTATATCTCAGCGTAGCTAGTGACACCAAATCCACTTAGGGCACGGTTATCTCCATTTAGAGCATGGCAAAGGGTACTGTTACAAAGATTTAGATATGCCAAACTTCGAGTTTCGAGTAGAGAAAGTCGAGTATCGAGTAGAGAAAATCGAGTTTCGAGTAGAGAAATTCGAGTTTCGAGTAGAGAAAATCGAGTTTCGAGTAGAGAAAATCGAGTTTCGAGTAGAAAAAATCGAGGAGAGAAAATCGAGTCTCGAGTGGTGAAAATCAGTTTTGAAAAGATAAAATCATTGTAAGAATGGTGAGGAATACGGTAATTATATATTAAAATGTATCAGTATAATACATGTAGTCATTAGTATTTTAGCAGTGAAAGAAGTAGAGTCAATACTAATAATTCTCCTACTCTTTTGAACTCTTCTTTTGTGATTGAAGTACACTATTTAATTGCATTTGTTAACACAGTCAAGTGAAACATCACGCGCACTAATACTTATGTTTTCATTTTCTTTAGTACTTAGCGTTTGAACTCTCTAGAATAACATGTTCCGACGTTCTAGTAGAGCGCACTTTTGTAAAGCTTTCCTATGCTGTAAAGCGTTCCCATGCTTTAACAGAACGTTACAATGCTTTAGTAAACCGTATCCACGTTGTAGTAAAACATTCAAAAGCTCCCACGTCTGTTCTCTCAGTAAAGCGTTTGAACGCTCTCGTATAAAATGTTCCCACGCTCTAGTAGAGCATTCCCATGCTTAAAGCTACACAGTATCTATTTTAATTGGTAATAACTCATGAATATGAATGAGTGACGTGTGAAGTAGTTTCAAATCGACGAACAACCCAAAAGTCGGTATATAAGCAGAATCGATGCGTAAAATTTCACATTTTTACTTAGCTCCCGTACAGGTAAAGCCTCCTTTACCATGTAACATCGATAAATATACGGCTTCAGAATATGTGATAAAAAAAATAGTTGCCCGGAACGGGATTTGAACATCAGCCTTGCACTTGAAAGTTTTGAAGGCTGTACGCTGAACCACTAGACCACGGCTATTTATTGGTATGTTGTAGCATTTTTAACACTAAATATGCATTACGTAATATCAAGCGCGCGCACACAAACTCATCAAGCGCTAAATAACAAGTCGAGATCTGGTTGTTTTGAGGCGAAGTGTTAGTTTCATATTGATAACATACAGTATTACACCAGGTATTGTTAATTTACACGTGCAAGATGGACAACATATTTATTGATCGATCTTGAGTTTCGTTCAAATATGTTAAGTTATTTTGCCTCATAATAAATGGTAGTTAGTATACTATTTTCTCCAGTAGCGTAATAGTTCAGTGGATAGAGCGCCGAACATGAATTCAGAATTAAATCGTGAAACTTTTATTATTATTTTTTTATCTGTAGCTAACTCAAATTAACCCCATTTGCAATACTCCCAGTGTGGTTGCCGGGGTAGAATACAACCACTGCAAATCCCGCTAGAGGCAGAGGGGTAGACCCCCCCACCCCGCTTCATGTTCATTTTGTCATTTTTGTCTCGCCTTTCGAAGAAAAAAAGAGACATAGGTATTGTTTTTCCGGCGGCGGCGGAGAAGGCGTCAACATTCAAGTTTTGCGTTTAGGTCATTTTCTCACAAACTGTATGCACTAGACCTTTCAAACTTTGCTTATAGTGGTATCTTGAGTGGTACATTGCAACATGACAAAGCAAATGTGGATGTGATCTTTGCAGAAACTCTACAGTTCAGGGTGTTCTAGGGCCATTTTCTATATTTTTATCTCGATGTACATGGAGGATGAGCCTGGCATGTTCATGCCTGTTAGGCGCCATATAACCTTTCATGTGTTGGTGCGCCTTAAAAACCAATTCAATTCAATTGACTCTCCAAGCAAGGGGCAGATAACTTAATAATTTGTACCTTCAACATTTGCGTTTAGGTCACTTTATCGCGAACTTTATGCACTACACTTTTCAAACTTTGTTTATAGTTGTATCTTGGGTGGTACATCGCAACGTGACAAAGCGAATGTGGATGTGACATTGACCCTCCAAACAAAGGGCAGATTACCTTAATAAATTTACCTTCCAACTTTTGCGTTTAGGTCACCTTTTAACAAACTGTATGCACCAGTACCTTTCAAACTTTGCTTATAGTTGTATCTTTAGTGGTACATTGCAACGTTTCAAAGCAAATGTGGATCTGACCTTGACCCTCCAAGCAAAGGGCAAATAAATCAATAATTTTTACGTTCAACATTTGTGTTTAGGTCACTTTCTCACATACTTTATGCATTAGACCTTTCAAACTTCGCATATAGTTGTTTCTTGGGTGTGTCAAAAAGCAAATGTGGATGTGACTTTCACCATCCAAGCAAAGAGTAGATAACTGTAATTGTTACATTTACATCACTTTCTCATGAACTATAATTATGCAGTAGATGCTTTAAACCTAGTTTATAGCTTAATCTTTGGAAGACAAAACATTCTATTTGACATAGTTGTATCTTGGGTAGTGCATCTTTTTGGGCTGCATGGATTTCATCTATGACCTTGACCTACTTTTTGGAGCTGATGCTTTTTTTTATATTTTTATAGAATGGCATTTTGTTTTTAAACAAATGCACTTAAATGTCATCTCAGCAAACTGTAAACTCCATTGTTTTTAGTTATTAAAATGTTTACAATCTTTCATTTAAGCATCATTTATCTTTTATTTTTAAGTCCTGCCCCCCGTTAGAACGTGTCCAGAATACAGTTACAGCCAAAAAATAACAGGAAATTGCACTAAAAAAAGTTTTTAAAGAAAAAAAAGAATAGCACTCTTTAATACAGAACTACTTTCGACTGCACCAGGCGAGCACATCCGGCTGATTTAGTGTAATTTAACCTAAAACGTCTACAACATCACAGTTATGTCCTTGCAACATTTTTTTTGCAAAACATCTTGAGATTTCTTTGGAATATTGTGTGGAATTAAGTGTGCAGTATATACAATATACAGCGGAAATTCCAGCGTTGCGTTTCAGTATAGATATTGTTTTTCCTATGACCAACACGTTATGCGCAAATGGACACTTTCTTATTATATTTATTATTTATATTTCTAAAATGTTGATGTAATGTGTATTTTTTTTTAAAGATATGAATGTTTTGTTGACCAGAACGTGTTACTTAAATAAAACTGGTTGATAATTAAAAACATCCCCTTTTAATAAGAACGGGAAATGGAACTTTTTATAATGTTTAAACGGCCAAATTAAATTGGAACGAAAACTTAATACTTTCACTTTTCATAAAAATGTATGGAGGTGTTAGTACTGTCCACAATCACAATCCAGTTTGTGTGGACATACAGACAGAGGGACAGACAGACGGTGAGTAAATTAACATATAGTCCCCATGGTAATACACTGGTAGTGGACTACTAAAAGTAAACGCTGCTTCGTAAATTAATTCAGAAATATTAATTTTAAAAGAATATATATTGAAGTACATATTATATATATATAATGTATGTGTATCCAACATCTGGTAGAACTGAAATATCCGGTCTGATCAGTATGTTTATCAGAAATTTAGCCACATGCTGATAGCTTATATATATTATATATAAATGATTCTGTGAATCGTAGTTTCTCAGGAGAACAAATCTCGACCTTTATTTATCAATCCCAACCGATCATTGAAACCAATCTTTTTTTTGTCCTGGAGTAAGAGCTCGAGTCGTCATCTTTTATATACTGTACAAAATAAACTTGGAAACTTGATGTTACTGTTACAAGGGCATATGTAAGGATATTTATTAATAAGACCTGTGATTATAGATAAAGATAAAAACACTTCGATACATCTCTGCTGCCTCTATAATTCCATTGCTGCTAATATTTGACTGTTTTCTGTTGGTAATTTTCAAACTTAGGTTTCTCTACTCGAAACTCGATATTCTCTACTCGAAATTCGATTTTCTCTACTCGATATTGTCTACTCGAAACTCGATATTGTCTACTCGAAACTCGATATTCTCTACTCGACACTCGATTTTCTTTACTCCAAACTCGATATTGTCTACTCGAAACTCGATATTCTCTACTCGAAACTCGATCCTTAGAAAATGTGAAAACTGTACACATTTTCAACATGATTCATAAAAATGTGTGATGGTGTTAGTACTGTCCACAATCACAATCCAGTGTTACTCCCTCACCCCCCCCCCCCCCCCCCCTTCCCCTCCCTCCTCTCTGGTAATACACTCGTAGTGGACTAATAATAGTAAACGCTGCTTTGTAAATTAATTCAAAAACATTAATATTAAAGGAATCTGTGCTATATATATAATGTACTGTTACAAGGGCATATGTAAGGGTATTTATTAATAAGACATGTCATTATAGATAAAGATGAAAACACGTGGATACATCTCTGCTGCCTCTATAATACCAGTGCTGCTAATATTTGACTGTTTTCTTTTGGTAATTTTCAAACTTAGATTTTCTCTACTCGAAACTCGATATTGTCTACTCGAAACTCGACTTTCTCTACTCGAAACTCGATATTCTCTACTCGTAACTCGATTTCTCTACCCGAAAATCGATTTTCTCTACTCGAAACTCGATCCTTAGAAAATTTAAAAACTGTACACGAATTCAACATGACACGATGAATACATCTGATAAAGGTACATAGCGCTCTGATTTGTATGTCTGAATTATTTTCCTTCAAGGTATCAGGTCTACAACAATGAAACGACGGGCGTCTATGTTCCGCTTGGCGATGCTCTTGTTTTTTTACCTTAATAGACATGGAACATTTCATAAAAAAACACATGAAGCCGTTAATCCATAATCACATAATCACATAATGCAGTCATTGAAGCTAGAACAACAAAAAATGCTCCAAACGGCCAAATTAAAATGGAACAAAAACTTGCACGGGCACATTTCATAAAAATATATGGAGGTGTTAGTACTGTCCACTTTTGTATATTCCTATTTTAATAATAGTGAACGCTACTTCGTAAATTAATTCAGAAATATATATTTTAAAGGAATCTATACTTATATATATAATGTATGTGTATCCAACATCTGGCAGAACTGAAATTACCAATCTGATCAGTATGATCAGCAGAAATTTAACCACATGCTGATAGCTTATATACTAGTACTCGGTAAAAAAAGTTTTGGACCAGGGTATATAAAGTCATATAAAAATAAAACAAGTGGACAGAATGTAAGTATATTTTTTTAGTAACCAAGGCCTACCCTACTCGGTTAATTTGGTACCAGAAACATTAAATTCCAAACAAGATTTGATTTTTAAAAAATATCGCGAACACACAAAGGGTTTGTAAAAATGTTACAAAGTCCATAAAAAGTAACAGTTACAGACATTCGAGTAACCAATAAAAAGATTATTATTTTTTTGCAAACTTTCATTGTAAACGATAATTATTGTTGATTGTTGATCTATTGTCAGTTATCAATTGAGATAATAAGGGATAATAATAAAATCCGTCAACTGGTTTTCTTTTTATGCGCCATTATATGCCCTGGTCCAAAACTTGTTTTACCGAGTATATATATATATATATATATATATATTATTATAAATGATTAAATGATTCTGTGAATCGTAGTTTCTTCGGAGAACAAATATCGACCTTTAATTATCAAGATTCAATTATCAATCCCAAACGATCATTGAAACTAATCTGTTTTTTTTTGTTCTGGAGTAAGATCACGAGTCATCTTTTTTTATATACTGTACAAAATAAACTTGGAAACTTGATGTTACTGTTACAAGGGCTTATGTAAGGGTATTAATAAGACAGATGTGATTATAAGATAAAGACGAAAATACTTGGATACATGTCTGTTGCCTCTATAACACCATTGCTGCTCATATGTGACTGTTTTCTGTTTGTAATTTTTAAACTTAGATTTTCGAAACTCGAAACTCGATATTGTCTACTCGGAACTCGATTTTCTCTACTCGAAAATCGATATTCTCCACTCGAAACTCGATTTTCTCTACTCGAAACACTATATTCTCTACTCGAAACTCGATATTCTCTACTCAAACTCGATATTGTCTACTCGAAACTCGATTTTCACCACTCGACACTCGATTTTCTCTACTCGATATTCTCTACTCGAAACTCGATATTGTCCACTCGAAACTCGATTTTCTCCACTCGAAACTCGATTTTCTCTACTCAAAACTCGATATTCTCCACTCGAAACTCGATATTCTCCACTCGAAACTCGATACTTAGAAAATGTGAACCTCGCTTTTAACCCTGCTTTTATCTTTTTTATGCCTTTTCCCCACTCAAACTTCTTATTTTTACCTGTTCTTGTCTAGATACTTACGAGACACGGTGCACAGTTGCCCGTTATGCTCGTAAGGGCGTGTGACAAAATATAGATTATTCCTGGGTATAGTCAGTACTGCATACCTGTAACAATCCCAGGGAGTGAGTAAACCCATGTGGATTTAAATTCTATAGTATGGTTCCATGTTAACAGGGCCTCTGGTGGCAAACCATGTTATAGCTCTACCACTGAGCTATATAGGACACGCAGTACAGTTGTCAATAATTTCTTCACCATATACGGGGATATACCAGGACCTGCACCATATTTCATACACCACCCCAGGTTGAATTCGTCCCTGAATTTCTAATTTTACAGGAAAACCAGTGCTGGTGTTTCTCATGATGATCCCCCAAATGTAGCAGGTGGTGAAAAATCATACTTCAACCAGGACTCGAATCCTCTAGTATACTGCAGCTGTGCCATTGAGCTATCGAGCTCACACAGTTAACAATAGACTTTTCACGGTATATATACGTATACCCCGTTAGATATGATGGAAAACCTGATCTTGCACATGTGGGAAGATACAAGTCACGCGCATCAACAATGACGTCAACTGTTGAATGACGCACACAATGCCAAAGTTATACTAATATGCAAGAAAAAGAATAAGTCATGAGGAAAAAAAAAAGTAAAGCAAAATCTGTTCCCAACATTTACTGACCAATATCGAAAATTATTTGTGTGACGCTCCCTAATTTTGCCACAGACATATTCGCTCGTTGCGGACATATTCGACACCTGCGTGCGGTCCAATATATCCTCAGACACATTGGCACATTGTAGACATAATTTATTGGCACCCTAGAGATACCCGAGAAAGATCTAGTAATATAACATGTAACATTAGCTTGCGCTGATATTTTACCAAACTAGAAATTCATGCATGCACAGTTAAATACAATAGTTGTTAGCTTCTGTTCTTGTATGACTGTCGAGAAGTAATGTCAATTAGTTTTGTGCTTGACTATCAATAAATGCATTGCAATATATGATATGCATTATATAAAAATAAAAAAAATCGGCACTTCGTGTATAATGCGTACCATATAATGCAATGCATGCATTGATATTCAAGTTGAGCCCAAAACTAATTTAATAATGTAAACAAACTGAACGTGCCAAGTGTCCAAATAGATACGGCAGCATTATAGTGCCACTCTTTTTGACATGTATGTAGGTTCCTAAGTTTCTGAGGAAAAAATACTTTTTCTTTTTTATTCATCTTCAGAGTTTAACTCAAACTGATGGCCAGTTTTTTTTTAAAAAATCGAATACACCTGAAATAGTGCCCCATACATGTTTGATCAGGTGTCCAGTAGGCTACATGTTTGATGATGTCAAACATTTCAACATCATCTGAAAAAGGTTCGAATTAGTCCAATTCTATAATTTAAAATCAAGCACCATGAATATTGATAGCCATGTCAGACAATACATGTACATAAAGATACATTACATTTGTTATATTTTTACATTTAACATCAAATTACGGCACAAGCTACATATTGTATACCAATCACTCTTGATAGGGCGGATGGCAGCGTTTACAGTCTATGTGGGAGTGGATTCTGGGTTGTATTGGTGAGAAGCGAGTTCGCTACCGACTGTGCTACCAGACACCCAAGACATAGTTTTTTTGTTGTCTTGCATCCAGCATCACAAAAACTTAATGTTACTTTATCATTATATTTCTTCATCAAACTTTCAATTCGGTATATAGACATCACGACAACACACAGGCAGATCTGGAGTGTAACCCCCTAAAATCATGCAAGCATACAGGGTTCTACCCTGGTAAAGTTTGGTAAAGATCTGATGAAACTAGGAAATGTGTCCAAGGGACCCGAATGCACCGCTAAAGGGTTATCGGTTGCTTTCAAAATGTAGTAACAAAATGTTAAGTGTAATATTAAAAGGCAAGTTATATGGACCTGATTTGGGTAGGAACATAATGGTGCCATATAGATGCAAGTGTGTATGCAGTTTGAATACTGTAAGGCTTTTGGTATGTCAGTAATTGACTTAATAAACACGAGGGCCAATATGGCACTAAATCGATCACCTGAGTACTGGCCCATTATCGAACTTCTTCGAAATCTTATGGTCATATACAATCTGTACACGTTTGGTTAAGATTGTTCAAGAAATGTGACCTCTGATTGATATAAAGACACTGACACTGACACAGTTATGTAAAGATCAAATACAAAATGAAGGTGCTAGAGTGTAACCCCTGGGGCAGGGCGAAATGTGACCTCAGGGTTACATGTAATATATGAGAGCTGTGTTCCTTGTGGTTTCAGAGATGAAGATTTTTTAAGTGTTTCCCTACACAAGTCTATATAAAACATGTGACCCCTTGAACAGGGCCAAATGTGACCCAAGGGTCACCATTTAAATGCAAAATATTATACCTCTTGCTCCTGTAGTTTCAGAGAAGAAGATTTTTTATTTTTTTTACTATATAATTTTATGTTAAAATTGGGTCAAATTTGACCCCAGGGTCACCATTTGAACAAACTTGTTAGAGGACCGTAAACGTATAGCAAATGCAAAATATTAAACCTCTGGCTTAGTAGTATAGATACTGGCGGTACCAGGCCAGTTTCTCCTCGCAGGGAATGAGAAAAACTAGTGAAATATGCCAGGGGAGGCACTCAGGCGTAACTTTTATAAATGCAAGTCACGCCCAAATCAACACCAACATATTTCAACAGTTTTCTCAAGCACCCCGCTCGGGGAAACTCGCCTGATACCTCCAGTATCTATACTACTAATCAATCCGGTTGTCATTTTAATAACATAACATTTGCAACTCATTAAGCAAAGTCAGACGGAACCGGGCTGTAGTCTTTATCATCGCTCTGCATATCAGCTTTTACCATGGAGTATTTTACTTTCCTACACTTTGCTATTTTGTATTTTAGTTCAAGAAGCTCTTCCCTGTTTTTATACAGCTCACGTTCATAATTATCCATTTCAGCCAGCAGTCGTCTTTTATTGGTGTCCATAAAATCATCACGAACTACTTCATATTCTACTTGGAGTTGCCTACCTCTCATCAATTCTCTTCTATATTTATCTTTTAAATTGTTAAGTGTTCTGCAAACCTTTTCTAATCTTTCTTGTTCCATTATATAATAATACTATATATAATTATTTTTAAGCTCTTATTTAATATTTTCAATATCCTTAAATGAGACCCAACTATTGAAATCCTCATTGTAACCCTTCCATTTAATCAATGCTTGTTTCTTTTTGTAATCACGCCGAATTACTTTTTCAATCCTGAATATTTCTTGCTTTGCTTTTATCATTTCTAATTCATAAAAGCTACCATCAATCTTTTGATTGTTTAAATCTTTTATTTTGTATGTCACAGGATTTGTATATTGAATTTCATCAACAACAAATATTTCTTCAGTCCAATTTGGGGTATACCCTTTTTCAAACATTCTTTTATATTTACTAATTCTAACATTATCCCCTATTTTAAACTTTGGCTTAATTTGATTACTTCTCATCTTTCCATACAAGTTAAAATACACCGTTCCTTTAATTTTGTCATCACTTGCTTCAGTCGGTGTCATTTTAATACTCCGATGTTTTGTGCTATTATACTTGTCAACCATTTCTTGCAACACGTCTAAATATGTATTTGTATTGTTAGCTGTAAAATATTTCCACATCTTTTCTTTTAATGTTCTGTTAAATCGTTCAATTACTACAGCTTTCCCAAAATTAAACGTGTGATACATTTTAATATTATTATCATCAAGAAATTGCTTAAAAGTCTTGTTATAAAATTCCACACCTTGGTCAACCCACAACAATTTACACTGTCTTCCTGTACTGATTATCTGTTGAAACGCTTTGGTAATTTCTAAACCAGTTTTATTTGGAACCGGCACAACCCAAGCATATTTGCTAAACACGTCAATAACATTTAGTAAGTATTTAGTACCTTTATTATACTTTGAAAACGATTGCATATCAACCAAATCAGCAGACCATATTTTATCAATTTCATTAACAATCACACGGCGTTGAGTGAACTTTCTTCGTATAGGTTTATGAAGTTCATCTGCTAACTTGTCAGTCCATTTCAACGCCTTTTCTAGTTTTTTTGGGTTTCCTAGTCCTAGTTTATATTTTGCACTAATAACTGGTTTTACTATCAAATTCTTAGCAATCTTTTCTCCGATAGTTTTAGACTTGCTAGATTTCAAACCGGCAAGCATGTTTGTATCACACATTGATTTATTACTAGGATTTTTATCATAACAATAATCATGATCTTTACAAACAGCATCTAATTCATTTACCGGCTCCCCGCTATCAAGCGGATTACCCGGACCACAATATTTATAACCAGGAAGTGTTAGCCCCTTTTTGGGTAGCAAAGGAAGCAAAGCTTTATGAATATCAATATTTCTACCTTCTGTGTTTTTAACAAACTTAGTTTTAGTAATACCACAAGATGCACAAGTTGCTCTTAACATTTTTCTACCATTTTTTGCTAAAACATACTTAGGATCAACATTTTCAGTAACCTTTTTTTCTTTTATGCAATAACTCATATATAATATGATTAGATTAAACTTCGTTTACAAAATATGATGTTATGATGTTTTCATTTTCTATCGGTTTGTAAGGTTTTAATAATTTGTAAAGAATACCGTACACACTATTTCCTTCTTGCAACTTTTTGACAAAGGACAAACAGAAATATCCGCATAGGACACTTGCCTTATCTTGATATTGAATGGTGTTGTATTTTATATTAGGTATATACGTTAAAACTTCTTTTGGTGGGCTCAGACCAAACGGATCGAAGTAATAATTATCATAGTAACAAGTCCAGTGTGTACCAGGTCCAATATGATCATCAAGTTTAATAATACCACATTTTTGTTTATTCTGTTTTGCTGGTAATTTGTTTTTGCTGTACACCCCGCTGAAGTTCTGTATACCTAGCTGCTTAACCCATTTTATTATATCTAAGTTAGATATAGGTTCATTTTTATTTATTTTTTTATTTTTATGAATGGGATACTTCTGTACGGTCTAATTTGTCAGTCTACTTGCAAACCTTGTCCTCTTCTATCTACTTGCAAACCTTTTCCAGTTAAGCCACTAATAAGAGATCCAATCAACGGAATTCCTAATGATGCAAGCATTCCAAGAAATCCTCCGTCCTGCTGTTGTTTTTAAGTTAGTTTAACAGGGCAGCGACCTTTTGACTTTGCTATCTTGTTTCTTTGCGCAGCTGTTAATTTCTTTGATTTTAGAAGTGTTTGTTTTTTATCACTAGGAACAGTTGCCGTTACATCTTGCTGTTTGTTATTACTGGGAACAGTTACCGTTTTATTACTAGAAGCACATGCCAGTACGTCTTGCAGTTGTTGTTTTGTTAGTTTAATAGTGCAGCAACCTTTTGACTTTGCTATTTTATTTTTTTGTGCAGCTGTTAATTTATTTGATTTTAAAAGTGTTTGTTTTTTATCAGCAGGAACAGTTACCATTCCATTTCCAAATATGTTACCAATTCCAGTACTTGCCAGACCACTAAGTGCCCCTGTTGACAAAGGCCCTAATATCTTTGGAGCAAATCTAGCAACTGTTGGTAATATTGGTTTAGTCAACAAACTAGCTAATGCGCCTAAAAAGCCTCCATTCTTAGACTTAGATCTCATTTGCGATTTTGATATATTTTTGTCTAATCCCTGCCCATCAGATTTAGCTTTGTTAATATTGTTAATCTGGGTAGCTGTTAGTAGCAAAGGAAAATTCCCAGTTAGTTGGTTATTTTTTAACCTGAGTGTTAATTCACTCTTATCCTCATAAGCCCTCGCTAAACTCTGTTTTTGCCCATCTGTTAAATTTACTGAATAATTTACGTAAGTCATATATATTATAAGTTAGATTTAACAATAACTAGTTCATTTCCAACAGTATCAATAACTACATCTACTTCATAGAGAACCAGAGCATAAACTTTATATCTAGCGGTAAGAACGTTGTTTAGTTTATATCTCAAACTTAGTTGTTTTGGATCAACACTGACTTCATTTTCCTTGTAAATCAAATCGAAATATATCATTCCGAAGAGATTTTTAAAATTACCCACATTGAGTAAAGTTCCGGTGTTTTTATCATTTTGCTTGTAAGAATAATTAATAACATCTCTGAATATTCTTATGATTTTAGCATAACTGTATTCAGTTTCTGGATAATAAACTCCATTTCCAACTTCCAATCTAGCTGATTGTAAATAGCAATTAGCATCAGCAGCATTTAGTTTAAAAGTATCTAAAAGGTGAGGATTATGTGTTTGAGAAGAACTCTTGTCAGCCCTTTGCAAATACACAAAAACGTGTTTTAGATTTTTGACTCCAGCCGTTATTCTAAATACAGATTATGTTAGTTAAGTACCTCCGCTTTCTTGTATCATTTCACGAAGATAAGTCCATCGTGTTGATGTCATATGATTTCTCATTACATAACTCAAACCATCTGAGTTAAATATCATTCTGGGTATCCACAAAACTAATTTATTAATAACTACTCGGCCATCATCACCACCAGTTTTGAAAATTAGCACATTATCATCTGTCAGTTGCAAGCTGATTTGAATTTGACTAGGAGGAAGCATGTTTGTTTCCAAACCTCCAAAGAAGGAATATTTGTTTAATGGGATTATAGAGTCAACTATTTGATTAGTTATGATTAAAGCATGACGAATCGCAAATCTTGAATTATAACCAGCTTGATCATCTCGAGATTCTGCAGCACCCGTATTATCTAAATAAAAGTATTCGTTTGTTCCGGTTGTCTTTACATAATCGACAGAAATTTCAAGCAAGCTTTTGAGATTAACAAATCTGTGAAGATTATTACCATCGTAAACTATTTTTCCATTTTGCTTTACTTGCATTTGATCAATCAGTGAAGCTGCATCGTTAATTAGAGCAATTCCATCGGCGGCTGCAAAAGCAGCTCCATCAGCAAGCTTGTTTACTCGAAAACTGATTTCAAAATATGCGTTATACCAATCAAAGTAAGAACTTCTGTCATTTAGTGTAAATTGGTAGCCACTTTTCATTTGTCTGGTATTATTTCCTGGTTGTGTTATGGGGGTATCTAAAAACTTCAGCTTAATAAAGAAAATATATCTGATAATAACGCTTCTTTTCTTGATTTAGATCTCTCGATTGAAAATGGTAAAATAATTAGCAAAATCTATGACAAGAGAGATGATTTTAATTTTGACATTGTTAATTATCCCCACTTGGATGGGTATGTTCCCCGAGCAACTTCTTATGGGGTGTATCTGTCTCAACTTATTCGTTTTTCTAGAGCTTGTACTCGAGTTGAGGACTTTAATATTCGTAATCTTTGTATGACTAAAAAGTTACTCAATCAGGGTTACCGTTACCATAAACTTCGTAAAACCTTTGCAAAATGTTATTATCGTAACCCTGATCTTCTTTCCAAATATAAATGTAATTTAAGGACTCTTCTGCGACAAGGACTATCACAACCTGACTTCTATGGTGATGTGATTTATAAACTTCGTAAGATTCTTGGTCATGATCACTTTCATACTATCTTTGTTAAACTTGTTAAAAAGTTTATCAAAAGAGGTTATGACCCTATCATTTTGCAACGTACTGCATGCTTGGTGGTGGACCCTTTTACAGTTTGCCACTATGCTTTCCTCTTTAATTGTACGATGACCGGACAGGCTGTGGACCCTATGATGACGCCTTCCTAAAGTCCATTGGGACGGTGGCGTTTGATGTTTGTTCATGATCTTTCTTGTCGTGCCCTTAATGGTGTATTCTCTTACTGCTCTGGCTTCTGCCAAGTCACTGAGTACCTTCATTGTGGCTTTCTAGGCTATTGTTTTTTGTATTATATTTACACGAGCATATTTGTGTTTTACTTATATTGCCTATTGATGCTGCCTTGTTGGTTAGAGATTAGATCATGGCGGGGATTTCTTTATTTACACTGTCCTGTTTTAATGGGATAACAGTAGGGTAAGTGTGAGGTTTGGTGCACCCTAGAACCGGTTTAAACCCCCAGTGGCCTACTTTGCTACTGACCGTTCCAAGGCGGTAGCCCTATTGTCAACCATTTTGTGTTTGTGATGTCGTTTACTTTTATTATTACTTTTGCCTTCTTGTTTGTCTGTTTCCATGTTTGTTTCTGTGTTTTGTGGTTGACTGTCCTCCTTGAATGCTACTTTCCCTGTCCGATCTTTTTATATTTCTTGAGTAGTATTTACTTTTACGTTTGATCTAATCATAATAGCATAAGAAAGCTTGGCATATACTTCAAACGTTTCTTTTAATATTCGTTTGTCATTTTCTATTATCGGATAAAAATTCTTAGTACCGTTTTCCAATGCTGAAAAAATAATAAAATTTTCTACATCTGCTCCCGTGTAAGTAAAATCCATTTAAATACATAACGACCTTCTCTAAAAATTGTAAATGTAGTCAAACCATCTTTCGCTTGATAATATTCTAATCCACTTCTTATACGTGAATTAGATGCAAAAGTAAATGCATCAAGCAAAGAGGTTCTTTCAAGTGGTTTTTGAGTCGGATACGATACAAAAGTCGATCTTACATGGCCACGGACAGAAAAGGCATCTTGTATAATGCTTGTGCCATTTATTGTAGCTTCAAAGATTAGAATCCGACTTAAATAGTCTACTTTTGCTTTCAACCCGTCAATTATGCCAAGAATTGCCGTATGCCGGCTACCAGACTTTTGATTAAACTGTTTTAATGAAGCTATTTCGCCACCAAAAGCTGTGTTTCTTTTTTCCTGGGCAGCTTTCAATTGCTTTGAAACATCATCAATAGCAGTCTCAAGTTTATCGGTGTTAACCAATTTGCTCAGTGCAGTCTCAAGTTTATCAATGTCGACCAGTTTGTTCAGAGCAGTCTCCAGCGACTTACCGTCAAACATTTTCTTTTTAATATCTTCAAATTCTTTGTTGATATCAGCATCGTTGGTGTTTATCTGCTCATTTAATATTTTAATTTGAGTTATTTCGGTAGTAAAATCAGTTCTCATTTGTTTTGAAGCATCAGCAATAGCAGTTTCTAGTTCTTTGTTATCAGCCATTAGTTTATTGACTTCTCCGATCCGTGTATTAATATTTTGAACACCAGCTCTTATTTGTTCATTTAGTTTCTTGTAGTTTTCACTATCTTCCAATCCATCTTCTTTCTTTTCTAACTCTTTCAAAGCATCACTCAGAAGTTTTATTTCATCTTTCAATCCGTTTTGAATTTCAATCATTTTCTCACGGTATGCTTGTAACTTTGTTTGTATCAGACTTAGTTTATCATCAACACCTGTTGTCAGCGTTTTTATCATGTCTGGAATGTTATCGATATTATAATAACGTATGATTTTTGTTACTCTTCTTACAGTAAATTGCTTTGTTGCTGCATCATCTGCTTTTACCGGATTACCAACATTGATAATTTTATTATTATCCATGTTAAGCTCACTTCTATAAACATTTTTTCTGGTTTCTGCCTTTGTTAAGTTAATTAACCAAATGTTTTTGTTTTACATACTCAGACAGCACAATACCGAAATTTGTAATATTAACGCTGCCAGTAGTAACTTCCCCACCAAGATCATTAAAAAGTCCCATTATATATAATATGATTAGATTAAATTTCGCCGTTGAAGTTACGCTTAACTAACTTCCTAGGGCGGTCAAGATACAAAAAGTCGTACTGTTTGTCAGTTGCTTTTTTATACTGATCTTTGCTGACATCTTGTTCGTTGGAAAGCATTCCTAGCTCACGATTAACCGGAGTCGCGAAGAAGATGTAATGAGAACAGTTTAACCGAATGTCTTTGGGAGTTTTGTAATAAGATTGAGATAAATAAATCACGCAACAGTTTTTGTGCCTTCCCTGGATGAAATAATTAATAATATCGTTTTGATTGCGCTCGCAAACATAATCATCAAAAATAGCTATCTTTTGAGTATCAGAATCCAAATCATTCACAGGGATAACTTCATCATTTGAACATTCTAATATGTCTTCGACTAGGATTTTATTCTTTTTTGCTATCTTTTCAAGTTGTTGCGATAAGACTTGATACTTAGACTGTTCCAAGTTTTTAGCAAACAAGTAAATCTTGTCGTAGTAAACCAAAAATTTGAGCAACATGTGAACTAATGTGTTTGTCTTGCCAGATCCTGAATTACCGCATATAAGCATTCTATAACAACAGTCTGGCATAAAGTTCCATATTTGTTTAAAATTACCGTTTTCTGTTTTCATATCATAGTTTGGAATTTGCATTATAATAATACTTAGATAATACTTGTCTTAACTTATTTTAACTTATACTAATTTATCTTAATTTAATCTAACCTGATATTATAAATGTCTGCGTTAAAAATGAAAGAATTAGCAGATAAAAAGCGAAAAGCGAGTGAGCTTGTCAAAGTATACGAGAATAGAGTTATTCGCAAAAGACTCGAAAAAGGAGCTAGTCGTGATTTGTACACAGAAGTATTTAAACCTGTAACTAGCGAAATAACAGAGCAAACAAGGCGGCTAGCTGAACATTTGATTACCCTTCCGGAAATACGTCAACAGTTGGCTTTTCTTCCCGAGGCAATACGTCCGCAATTACTTGCCCCGCCTGATTGTGGAGCTATAGCACCGCCTGACACACGTTAAAAAACCAGCTGCCAAGAAAACCGCAGATCCTAAACTATCGCCGGCTAGTTACCGAGGGGAACTAGAGCAGGCAATAAAGGGACCAAAATTAAGAAGTGCTTCAGACAGAGTGCTAAGGTCAAAAGCTGCCGAACCTGGGACAGACCTATTTGCAGAAATAAAACAAAAACGTGCATCATTTGATCCCGAGGGAGAAAAAATAGAAGAAGAAGAATGGGAAGAAAAACCGATGTATGATATTGACTTGGACGCTGGCATGAATAAAGAAGTACTTCATAAGTATGGCTTGTTAATACCAACTGAAATACCAGGTATTATTGAAGGAAGAGCTGAATATGATAGGCATATTGAAAGGGCTGAAGAGATATTTAAGAAAATGTCCCGCGAGATAAATGGTCTTAAGACACAAATAAACAACCTCAGCGAAGAAAAACTCAAGGAGAAGTATGATAATGCGAAAACCATTGCGACTAAAACTAAATATTCAAAATTACTCAAGGACACCGATGACACCATAAAAAAGAGAGATTTACTTGCAAAAGAATATAATGAAAAAGCAGATGAGGCAAATGCTCTCGGGTATTACATAAATAGGTTACCTGAGCGGATTCGGGCAGCCAGCGAAACTGCACAAAAGACTGGCAAGAGGATGCAACAAAAAAGAAATTCCTATAAAGTCGACAAAGATGGTCACTATGGAATGTTACAAATTGATTTACCCAAGCTTGTTGGTAATCACAAACGTATTGCCAAACTAGGAGAAGCAGTTGTGTTAGACCTAAAAGTAGACGATGATTTTATAGACTTGATAACAAAGTGTTACAACAATGGAAAAACGTATTCAAAGTTGTCTCAGAATGTTTTTAAAGAACTAACAGAATTATCTGATTTACCAATTCATAAAGGTTCTTTAAAGTTCAAGAAGATTTTAGGAGGTTGTGTTGAATATTACAATAGCCCTAAAGATTTGATGGATTATCTAGAGTTGGTATGTGGAAATATCGAATCAGGAAATAATAGTCCACAGATAATAAATAAAGGTATAAGCATAATCGATGAATTATTAAAAATAGGTGAAATGTCACCCAACGAGCACGAGCAACTATTTTCTAAATAGTTTAATTAAATTATTGTCTAACTGTAATTATACATGAAAACCAAAGAAGAATTAATTGATCACTTGACGCGACTTGTGGCTGCATACAGACGCAGTTATAAATTGTGCGGTATTATAAACACAACGTTACAGATTACCAGCGGAATAATTGGTTGTGGTGCTCTCCTAGCATTAGTTCCAGCAATTCCTGTTTTCATAGCTGTGGTTGGCGCAGTTCCTCCAGTAGTTGCTGTTTTAGTTAGTAAAACAAGAATAGCAGAAAAAAAGACTTTGTTAAAAACACATCATAGGAGTTTTAAACAACTTCTATCATATGTCCAAACAACAACAGGACTAGAAAATGATGAAGAGGTAATTAGAATTACCTTCAATAAAATATTAGAGATTCAAAAGAATGATAACTTTACAGAACCTCTGGAAATGTATATGAAAAGATTCAAGTTAAACGGTCATGGCATTCAGTCGTAATTCTGTTTTGACTTGTTTCCATATCCTATCATACTTTTCTCTGGTTGATTTTGTTTTAATCAGTTTTGTTTCTTTTTCTATTTTTAATATTTTAAATATTTTCTGAAAAATGTATTCAAATTTGATTGATCTTTTTCGGCCTTCTATTTGATCCAAAACCTTTAGAATTTTGTAAAACAAATCTTCAAATCTTTGTCTATTTTTAGAAGACAAATCAAATGCTATCAAGTATTTATCTAAATGATACTTTCTCTGGTAAATAGTTTTCTTTTGACTGTAGGCGCAACCTGTGATAAGATTATAACCATTGTGAGTGCCACAATTAAGGCAAACACGCTCGTTATCGAAAACTTCACAAGTATCGTTACAATTCACACATGCGTATGTACACTTGTAATACTGTTTGGTCCTGGTACAATATTTGCAAAGCTTTTTTTTATTAGTCAAGTAAAATAAGATACAATCTGTGCACACCCCAGGAGGATCAATAATATCTAAAACTCTTTTTTAAAACAATATTTGCTTGTTGTTATGATGATCAATATTCAAAACCAGTTGTAACGTATAGAGGACCAAATGCTGTTTACAAGTTTTGAGAAAAAATGATAGAAGAAGAAAAGTGGTGAAAGAAAACTATGAATGCAAACTTTAAAAAAGATCTAGTAATGTCACAGGAAGAAGAAGCTAGATTCCAAAAATCTAAATCATGTCATATTTGTGGTAATGGTTTTTCAATAACTCTTAAAAAAGATGACCCATGTCGTACAGTAGCATATGAAAACTCCATTAGAAAGGTTAGAGATCATTGTCATATAACTGGAAAGTACAGAGGAAGCGCTCATGACATATGTAATATTAATTTCAGGTTGACTGGAAAAATACCTGTTGTGTTTCATAACTTAAGAGGATATGACTCTCACTTTATAATGCAACGCGTCGGAAAGTTTAAGCAAAACATAAATGTTATACCAAATAACATGGAAATGTATATGGCTTTAATGCTAGGAAAATGTTTAGTGTTTATTGATAGTTTTCAGTTCATGTCTCAGTCATTAGATAATCTAGTAAAAAACGTTCCGTCGTTTCAATACATATCTCAAGATTATAGCGGTAAAAAGTTAGACTTACTAAAAAGTAAAGGTGTTTATCCTTATGATTATATGAACAGTTTTGAACGCTTCAAGGATACTAAGTTACCCGGCAAAGATAGCTTTTATTCTCAATTAAATGATGAACACATTTCAGATGCAGATTACGATCATGCTAAAAACATATGGAAAACATTTAAGATTAAAAATATGGGAGAATATCATGATCTGTATCTTAAGACTGATGTGCTGTTCCTGACAGATGTTTTCGAAAACTTTAGGAAAATGTGTATTGAGTATTTCAAATTAGATCCTTGCCATTACTTCAGTAGTCCTGGTTTAGCCTGGGATGCATGCCTTAAGATGACTGGTATCCAACTGGATTTAATAACTGATATTGACCAATATTTGTTTGTGGAAAAAGGATTAAGAGGTGGTACGATTTATATTGCAAATAGATATTCACAGGCTAACAATAAATATATGAAAAACTATGACAAGAAAAAAGAAAGCAAGTACATAATATATCTCGACGCTAATAACTTGTATGGGTGGGCTATGTGCCAACCGTTACCCACTGTCAACTTCAAGTGGGTTGATAAGTTTGAAAAAGGAAAATCAAATTACATTGTTGAGTGCGATATCGAGTTTCCTGAGAAACTGCATGACTCACATAATGATTATCCTCTTGCTCCGGAAAGTCTAAATATAAAAGATGAGTGGTTGTCAGACTATTGTAAAAATTTAAAACAAAAGTTTAATTTAGGACATTGTAATGTTACTAAACTTGTTGCGACGTTGAAAAATAAAGAAAAATATGTCGTGCATTTTAGAAACTTAGAATTGTATAAAACGCTTGGTTTGAAGGTAACAAAAATACACCGAATACTACAGTTTGACGAATCAGAGTGGTTAAGGACATACATAGATTTTAATACTGCCAAGAGGACAGCTGGTAAAAATGCTTTTGAAAAGGATTTCTTCAAACTGATGAACAATTCAGTTTTTGGTAAAACTATGGAAAACTTGAGAAAAAGAATTAATGTTAAATTGACTCACGACGAGGAGGTCCTTTTAAAATATGCGGCAAGACCTTCATTTATTTCTTGTAAAATGTTTAATGAAAACTTATTTGCTATAAACAGAATAAAAGAAATATTAGTTTTAAATCGTCCTATTTATGTTGGTATGTGTATTTTAGACTTGTAGTAATATTTGATGTATGATTTCCATTACAACTACATTAAAAACGAATATGATAAAAAAGCTAAGTTATTATTTACCGATACCGATTCCTTGTTTTATGAAATAAAAACAAAAGATGTGTATGCAGACTTTTTCAAGGATAAAGAACTTTTTGATAATTGTGATTATGATCCAAAAAGTAAGTTTCATTTTAATGATAATAAAAAGGTTATTGGCAAGATGAAAGATGAAACTTGCGGAATACCCATTGTTGAATTTGTTGGGTTGCGAAGTAAACTATATTCGTATGTGCTAAATAATGAGGTTAGTGCAAAGAAATGTACTGGCGTTAAAAAGTGTGTTGTTAAAAAACAGATAGCACATGATGATTACAAAAAGATTTTGTTTACGGCAACACCATGAGATGAAAGTCATTAGATCACAAAAGCATAACATAAGCAGCTATGCAATAAATAAAAAAAGTTTATCAGCTTATGATGATAAACGGTACATATTAGATAATGGACAAGATACATTAGCATACAAGTAAAATACTCCATGGTAAAAGATGATATGCAGAGCGATGATGAAGACTACTGCCCGGTTCCGTCTGACTTTGCTTAATGAGTTGCAAATGTTATGTTATTAAAATGACAACCGGATTGATTAGTAGTATAGATACTGGAGGTATCAGGCGAGTTTCCCCGAGCGGGGTGCTTAAGAAAACTGTTGAAATATGTTGGTGTTGATTTGGGCGTGACTTGCATTTATAAAAGTTACGCCTGAGTGCCTCCCCTGGCATATTTCACTAGTTTTTCTCATTCCCTGCGAGGAGAAACTGGCCTGGTACCGCCAGTATCTATACTACTTGCCTCTTGCAGTTTCAGAGAAGATTTTTTTAAAGTTTTCCCCTATACAAGTCTATGTAAAACTTGTGACCCTGGGCGGGGCAAAATGTGTCCCCAGGGTCACCATTTAAACAAACTTGATAAATGACCATAAGCTTATATATATAGGCCTCTTAAATGCAAGATATTAAACCTCTGGCTTTTGTAGTTTCAGAAAAGAAGATTTTAATTTTGTTTTTCCTATGTAAAACTGGGACGGGGCCAAATTTGACGCCAGAGACACCATTTGAACAAACTTGGCAGAGGACCATTAATTAGCTGGTGCTACTTGTAATATATGAGAGCTCTGTGCCTTGTGGTTTCAGAAAAGAAGATTTTTAAAAGTTTTTTCCTATATAAGTCTATGAAAAACATGCAAAATCTCAATATACAAACTTTGGACCCCGAGACACGGCCATTTTTGATGTACGGATGTGACGTACGTCCGGACGGACAAGGGTAACAGTATATGCCCGCACCACTTTCGTGGCGAGGCATAAAGAAAACGCCATATCTTCTTGACGAGGCAAAATAAAAAAATTTACTAAATCAAGGGCCATAACTCAGCTGTTACTGGTTCGATATGGCTAGTTGGTCATTGTCTGTCTTAATGCCAATAACTTCCAGCCCTCCTACTGACCCTGGGTCCGAGTCAATGTCACTTAAATACATGTACCGTCACCAAATGTTAACGCAAATATATTTACGGTACATTTATTTAAGTGACATTGACTACGACCCAGGGTCAGTTGCAGGGCTGAAAGTTATTAGCATTAAGAAGGACAATGACCAGGAGTTTATATATCGAATTAAAAAATTCTACTCCCGAGGACAAGAAAGTTATAATGCAATATGTTAGCATTAAAGATTGCGTCAAAATTTGCGTCAAATTTCTTATTACTTTGTTGTCCTTTTGAGTAGAGTGTTCAAATTTCATATATAACATCACAGGTTATTGTTCTTCTTATTACAGTAACTATCAGCCTCGTACTGACTCTGTGTCAAGGTCAGATGCCTCTGAAATGCTTGTACCGGCTCCAAAAAGAATGTGTTAACGTGCGTTAATTTCTTATAACTTTTTTTGTTGTCCTTTGTTTTTTGTTCTAAAATGTTAATTGTTCAAATATCTGGAGGAAATAAAGATTATTACTATATATTGAAAAAAATAATAAGTAGAGCAAGTTATTGTCAATTTGTTTTTATTTAAATGCTTCTTCATTCTTGATAAAACATGACTCCCGTAGATTAAAACGTCATTTATGTTATTACATGTGTTACTATATATAGTAACAAATCGTGTAATACAGGCATTATCTATGCGGTCATATTACACAAGCACGTGAAACGGCGGGCCAAAATTCCATATGAAGAGCCAAAAAACCGATATGGCGGGCCGAAAATCCATATTAAATCTAGACTGCGTTACATACATTTAGCATTAAAGTACAGATATTTGTTTTGATAATCGACCACGAACCAGTCAAATCGTGCATCGACACGTGCATCCAACGACAACTGCGTCGTTTGAAATTGGCAGCCAGAATGCTCGCTACCCTGTCAAGATTACCGTAGTGTACGCAGGAGATCGTCAGAAGAAGATACAGAGATGAGGATGGACATTAATGAAAATGTGGAATAATGAAAAATAATGATTCAGTCTAAATCTGAATAGGACGTGAAAAAACAGTGTGACTGGCTCGGAGACGTTGAACGGCTCGAGGAAAACCAACCTGAACAACTAAATAAGCTTTTAGAACTTACTTTTTTTTAACCATTACGAAAAAAGATGGATCAAGGGCCAAATACTCATTTCTTTTTGAGTCTGACATGCGTTAATTTGGAATAGAAAGCAGTCCAGTTTCGTATTTTCACAGTAATTCGAAGATAGTGCTGACCCGTTTACCAACAAAAAGACGACCATACTATGTACCTAAATATTTCTGGAAACATATTAAATTATACATGTACACAACTGCGTCGTTATTTTTGAATTTGATCGCACTGTCTTCAACAATCTATTAGCAGGTCCGTAGTTACGCTGATGCTGACATTTTTTTGAAATCACAGGCAGAAATCACACACACGTACAAAATAATAATCTGAGTGTGGATGGGGTGGAGTTTGCTTGTCACATGACCTCCCCAGAAATGGAACGTTCAGGCCTGGATACAGTACGGGACTGATTAATATGAACTGTCGTTCTGGTCTAAATTATCAAATACATTTCAAATAAAAGTCATACTCTGAGTACAGGAAACAATAAATGCAACGTTAACGTTATGTGAAATAATAAATATTCTCCTACTATATTTATGTACCCCTTAAAGCTACACAGTACCTTTTTATCCTTAAATTATATTTGCGAAACCAAATGCTATTTTTGAAATATCCATCCTTCTACAAACTCAAACGTAAACAAAAAAACTGACAAAGTCAAGGCCGTGGAATAACAACGTCACTTTGGAAAACAACGACACCATTATGACGTTTGTTCTTACAAGATGACGTCAGCAAGGTTTCAGCGTAATTTTAATTGTGGGGCTGAATTGGTGGCTTGGGAACAAGGCACCGAATTGCCTTTTTCAAATGGTACATCCTATGATTGAGGCATATTAACGCCATACGTTTATTTTATTCTTGTAAATCAATGACAGAAATGAATATAAATAAACAGTCACCTTTAAGCAAAAAATACACAAGTAGAACATGTTTTAGTTTTTCTATCCATCCAAAATGATATTGTTTTGATTACACATGTAATAAACAGGTCATTAACTGGGGTAGGTGTGCCTCTTTGTGATATTGGCCCGAGATAGCCATATGAGGCCCGAGAGCTAAAGCTCTCGGGCCTCATATGGCTATCTCGGGTAAAGCTCTCGGGCCTCATATGGCTATCTCGGGTAAAGCTCTCGGGCCTCATATGGCTATCTCGGGCCAATATCACAAAGAGGCACACCTACCCCAGTTAATAACCTCTAAGTACTGCATTCTTGATAAAACATGACGTCAGTATTTTGTGAACTGATAAGTTGACAGGATTATTGCAACAATTATAGGTGCGTGAAAAGCAGATAACTACGGAATCATGTTAGGGCCATCGCGATCTCGCGTTTTCAATTTCGCGAGATTGCGAGATTGCGAAATAAATCTCGCATTCTCGCCGTATTCTACAATGAAAAAACGCGAGATTTGCGAATCAAACTTCGTGCAAATCTCGCGCTTTTATATCGGCCTATTGTACGATGAAAAACGCGAGAATTACGCGCAGTTTGGGTTAGCAAACCTCGCGTTTTTTTCTTCGATGTACCAGAGGTTAAAAACAAGAAAACATATTTCTTATTCTCGTAATCTAATAAGAATAAAATCGCGAGGTTTGCACGAAGTTTGATTGCAAATATCGCGGGGTTTTTCATTGTAGAATACGGCGAGAATGCGAGATTTATTTCGCATTCTCGCAATCTCGTCCAAATGAAAACGTGATAAAATCGCGAGGTTTGCACGATGTTTAGCTTGCAAACCTCGCGTTTTTGTCAAGGTAGAATAGGACGAAAATGCGAAATTTATTTCGCAATCTCGCAATCTCGCAATCTCGCGAACTTGAAAACGCGAGATCGCGATGGCCCTAACAGGATTCCGTAGATAACAAATCTTTCTGTATTTAAACTCATTTATTCTGCATCATGCATTATCAAATATATAGAGAATAATTAACAGCATACATTTGATACTGAATTTATGTCACGAGGGTAAAAAAACGAGTTCGAAGAACGAGTTTTTTTAACCAAATTACCACTTTTTTCCTCAAGTGACATTAATTCAGTATCAAATTTATGCTGTTAATTATACTCTTTATTATATAACTTTACGTAAAGTTGCCAATTAACAAAACTGAATAGGATTTTAATAAGGACGCTAAGCGTATGAAAACATTATATTCTGTTTCATTTGGCTATTCCATTTACTGTTCTAAACTAATGTTCTAAACATTTATATGAATGTTTGTCTAAAGAAGAAATTAAAACATATTTTAACTTTAAACCAGTGTGTTTTTTAACAAATATGTTAAGAAAGTAGTTCCGGCAAAGTTATGTCATCACTAGTCAGGGGCGTTCCTGGGGCTAATTTACGTATACGCACCATCGAGTTTTGGATTCACAAGTGTGCCTACCCCCCTATACCTTCAGTTTTTATTGCATTTATCGCATTTTTAGCCCTTTTTATTTGTTTCTTCTTTAATAGCCTGTACGCACGTGCGTCAGTGTGTATGCCCAGGTACGCCCCTGCTAGTCATAATATAAAAAAGTTAAATCGTCACTAGTGACGATATAACTTTTTTTGTGTGATACTAAAATTACGTCATTCATAGTGCAATGTAAATTTATGACAGTTATGTAATAAATTGTAATAACAAGAGACAAGAGATGTTGAAATTGTAAAAAACACATATTATTTTATATTATGTTGACAAACATTACACAACAACCAAATGTAATACATATTTCAAGTTTTTCAATATATAAATAATTTGTCTATTTAACATTGTGTCCCTTTAAGAGAATAATACAGATTGCATGGAGTTCTTAAATAGTTTGAACAAGAGAAAGATTTATTATTTGTTTTGATTCCAGAATCTTTACAAAAAATAATTGCACATGTTGGATTAGTTGAAAAGTCGAAAAGTCCATGTTTACTGTCAATATATATTGGACGGTCAAATACACTTTTTTTAAAGATTTGTACATAGCTAGAATGGTCTATCCTTAGTAAATTTCAGCTTTAAAAATAATAGGTCACAGCTTGGTTTCTGAGATATCGTAAGATAAATATATGACCCATATTCCTTTTTTTGGCAAATTTCAGTACAATATAATTTACACAAAAACAAGAAATTTAGTAACAAAAACTCAAATCGAATTACATTAATTTATTCAAGCTCAATATATATATATGATCCTATTATATGTATATATGAAGAAAAATGCATGATATATATGGAACGCCAAACACGACTTTGATGGTCATTTTCCATTATGATGTGGTCACTTTCATTATGCTGTGGTCACTTTTCATTATGATGTGGTCACTTTCCATTATGATGTGGTAACTTTACATTATGATGTGGTCATTTGTCATTATGATGTGGTCACTTCCCATTATGATGTGGTCACTTTACATTATGATGTGGTTATTTGTCATTATGATGTGGTCACTTTCCATTATGATGTGGTCACTTACCATTATGATGTTGTTACTTTACATATGATGTGGTCACTTTCCATTATGATGTGGTCATTTGTCATTATGATGTGGTCACTTTCCATTATGATGAGGTCACTTTTCATTATGATTTGGTCACTTTCCATTACGATGTGGTTACTTTGCATTATGATGTGGTCGCTTTTCATTATGATGTGGTCACTTTCCATCATGACGTGGTGACTTTACATTATGATGTGGTCACTTTCTATTATGATGTGGTCACTTTGCATTATGATGTGTTCGCTTCCATTATGATGTGGTCACTTTCCATTATGATGTGGTCACTTTAAGTTATGGTGTGGTCACTTCCCATTATGATGTGGTCACTTTACATTATGATGTGGTCTGTTTTCATTATGATGTGGTAAGTTTCTATTATGATGTGGTCTGTGTGGTCACGTGGTTACTGTATAAATCCTTGCATTTTTTAGTCCAAAACAAGATTGGATTGATTTTAATAATTTAAAAACACGAACTGTTGAATACAATTAGGTCAAACCTAAGCATATTGACTAGTTCGGCGTTAGGAAATGACATGTGTTTTGTTAATGTTGTTTTGTTAACACCCAGTCCTCTGTAAAAGCTCGAAAAATAGCCCTCGAAAAATAAAACCCTCCTGGAAAAAAATCTCGTTGTTTTCCTTCGTTAGGTGGGTACGGATATTGCGTGGAAAAGCCCAATTAGACCAACAACGTTGACGCCGGGGTAGGGACTTCAGAAAGAACTAGTATACTATCAACATTGAAGATTACCCTGCAAATGTTTCTTCTAGGGTGGGGATAGAACAATAAATGGAATTTCCTCGAGTGAGCCCGTTGCTGCCCTTCCCACACCTCGGTGGGGGAAATAATTGATAGGTGCATAATTCGTTTGCGTATATGCCCTCAGTAGGCTTATCACTGAGTTCCACTACTTTTTCCCTGATAGGAAATTTGTAAAATTGCATTGAAATCGAAGGCGGGGTGGGTGGGGGTGGGGGATGTAAGGGTTTGGGAGGAGATGGAGGGTTTTGTTGTAAAATATTTCGAAAGTGGACTGTTTGTAATATTGTTCAGAATAGATTTCGCAAATAAAATGTTGAAATCCCTCCAATGAACGATTTGGAGTTATGTTTATTCTCAAAAAGGTCTTCCCAAACTCATTAGAATGCATCATTTAATCAGGGGTTTTAATTAAATTTTTTATATATATACAAAAACCCTGATTTTATTTTTAAAAAAATGTGGGAGTGCTTGTCCCAGTACTCGTAGAAGCTTCTCATCTGCGGACCTGATTGGGCCTATAACTTAAAATCGTCCAGCTACGCCCCTATGTGATGCATTTTGGGAGATTTCCCTAAAATTTTAAATACCAGTATTCTAAGGCTGAATGTTGATGAATTTTTGTTAAAATGGAAAAGAATAAATAAGAAAAGCGTTCCCTTATACCTTCTTCCCACCTAGTTTTATTGCATTTATGGACTTACTTCTTCTTCTTCATCATCATCTTCTTCTTCTTCTTGTTTTTGCAGATAGTGTGTACTCAGTTGCATACTCTGCACACAGATAGCTACACCCCTCTCTTTGCATCTTTTAAGCATGTTTTTAATATTATAATGTGGGTGTTGACGAGTGTATGGGAACTGAACTACTTGCCACTAAGCAACGTTTTATGTTTAATACGCTTGTTGTATATTCTCCGGGGCGGGTGCGTGGATGTGGAAAGGGTGCGGCGGGGCATAAACTTATGATAAGACAGAAACGAATTTCTGATAGGTGGGGATGGGCTATTCCAGATAATATCCGTAATCACCATCCATGCCCCCGCTTTAAGAAATGTATTTTTCAGCTCAGAATACAATCCTAGCAGGGGCGTAGCTAGAATAGATTCAAATATGCATCTGCTTGCACATCAGAATTTCAAAAATGATAGGAAAAGAAAGAAAGAAAGAAAGAAAGAAAGAAAGAAAGAAAGAAAGAAAGAAAGAAAGAAAAAAAGCCGGTTGAAATACCCGGTGCATCAGGAGATCAAAAAGATATAGTGCTACTTATTCTTATCATTAAATTTTCATCTTCTCTGGAGGTGCAGTATCAGAGTACAGTAGTTATACCATTTCTTTAAAAAGAGACATGAGCTTTCAATGAAGTTGCGCGAGAGAGTAGATTTTACTATACCTATCAATAGATGGCGCTATTTGCATTAAAACCACGTGACCAAAAGACCACATCATAATGAAAAGTGACCACATCATAATAGAAACTTACAACATCATAATGAAAACAGACCACATCATAATGTAAAGTGACCACATCATAATGGAAAGTGACCACATCACAATACAAAGTGACCACATCATAATGGAAAGTGACCACATCATGATGGAAAGTGACCACATCATAATATAAACTTACCACATCATAATGAAAACAGACCACATCATAATGTAAAGTAACCACATCATAATGGAAAGTGACCACACCATAATGCAAAGTGACCACATCATAACAGAAACTTACCACATCATAATGAAAACACATCATAATGTAAAGTGACCACATCATAATGGAACGTGACCACATCATAATAGAAAGTGACCACATCATAACGTAAAGTAACCACATCATAATGGAAATTGACCACATCATAATGAAAAGCGACCACATCATAATGGAAAGTGACCACATCATAATGGAACGTGACCACATCATAATAGAAAGTGACCACATCATAACGTAAAGTAACCACATCATAATGGAAAGTGACCACACCATAATGGAAAGTGACCGCATCATAATGAAGGTGACCACATCATAATGGAAAATGACCATCAAAGTCGTGTTTGGCGTTCCATAGATATATGTGAAAATATGTATAATAGGAGCTTTAGTACTTGTTGCCTTGCAGATCCTCGAAAGAAATGGCAGATTTTGGTGGGGAAAAGAGACATTTCGAGGGGGAAATGTATTCCTATGAACAACTTTTTTCCTTCAAAACTTCTGTATTGTTAGCAAATATCGTGTACTTAAAGATAATGAAATAAAAAAAAATGTCACCACACTTGCTTTTGAGAAAAAGGCAGTTATAACACTGACATTTCCAAGAAAAAAATGTTCTCTGTCATCAAGTCAGTAGTATTTAATGTTTTAAGTTAATTCTTACCTTCCAGGCAGACATTTAAGCGTCAGGTATGAAAAAGCTATAGCGGCTAAATCAATAAATCTCTCCGTGGTATTATCAAAATACTGGAGCTGTACTTGATTTTAGTGTTTCAACAAATGAATAAGATGCGCACAAACAACTAACTGTAGGAAATGACCTTCGCACAAACAACTAACTCGCACAAACAACTAACTGTAGGAAATGACCTTCGCACAAACAACTAACTGTAGGAAATGACCTTCGCACAAACAACTAACTCGCACAAACAACTAACTGTAGGAAATGACCTTCGCACAAACAACTAACTGTAGGAAATGACCTTCGCACAAACAACTAACTCGCACAAACAACTAACTGTAGGAAATGACCTTCGCACAAACAACTAACTGTAGGAAATGACCTTCGCACAAACAACTAACTGTAGGAAATGACCTTCGCACAAACAACTAACTGTAGGAAATGACCTTCGCACAAACAACTAACTGTAGGAAATGTCCTTAACAAACTTCGAAAGCAAAATGCAATTAAAGGAAAGCAAAATGCAATTAAAGGAAAGCAAAAATTAAAGGAAAGCAAAATGCAATTAAAGGAAAGCAAAATGCAATTAAAGGAAAGCAAAATGCAATTAAAGATAGCATTATACTAGGATTTGCACAAATAAGTGTTCGTTATTCAGTGCCGTAATTAGAAACAACAAGAGGCTCACCTGAGATGTGAGTGTTGGTAACGTTTGACGTAGGATACATCATTTATTACAAGGGTTATTTTTTCTACAAATATTACCTAGTAACCGGTGATCTAGCTTTCTGATAAGTCACCGCAATTTTAACAAACTTGAAACGATATCAATGACACGATGCTATACTGATGAAATTTCATCAAAACACCGTTCATATTTAAGAAGCTGTTTAAATGCAGTTGCGGGGGCCGAGTGGTTTAATAGCCAGAGATCTAAGGAGTCTCTGGGTTAGCATACTTGCCTCTCATCCTAAAAGTTACGGGTTTGATTCCCGGTGAGGTCACGACAGGCATTACTCGGACAAGGTACTATGAAAGAATGCCACCCTTCGGAAGGATATAAAGCCGTCCATCCCGTGTGCAGGGAGAGTAATACCATATCCCAGTTAAAGATCACGCTCAACTTCCGTTCTTACCAGTGATTCACGATCGTAAGCCTTCCCCGGCAATGCGCTCCTCATGCTACTGGAAAGAGGGTGCAGTAGGACGGACGAATGAATGAATGGATATTTTTAGTAACAGTAAAATTATATGGCGAATCAGCACGCTTTCAACCAACTAAATGCCAAGATCCACCAAATATGTTGAAAATGCAACAAACACTCTTAGAGATGTCATTTTCAATGCAAATTGTTGATGGATGGACGACGGTCAATTTTGAACCCATGGCCATTATTTGAACAACTGTGGTAAAGTACCATGAGATGATACTACATGGCAAATATCAAAGCCCTAGGCCAAAAAGCCTTCTTAAATGTTTTAAAATAAAACACAAGCTCCCTGGGCGCGGCCAATTTTGATCTACGGTTCGTGATTTTAACAACTTTGATTTTAAAGCTTCATATACGGATACTTCAGACCAAATTTCTACGGGTGAAACAAGTTTGAGATTAGCCGGGTCAATTTTAACGAAGAATTTGTTTTGATACTCCTGTTTATGTCTCCGTGTGGTTACGGAGCCTTTTGTTATGACATACAACTGTTGCATGGGCAAAACAATCACAACATGCATCTTAACTGTTTACTACTACATGTGCCTATCAATCCAACACGGTTACACCCGACCACGTCGATTATGCGCGCACATCATCAAAAATGTATTGTAGCCGATAACGTTGTTTTTTTTATTGAAACTCTAATTCAGTTTCCATTGGATATTATTTGGTTTACCCCGAATCAAGTTTTTGTCAAAGAAAAAAAAGGCGCCATCCATATGTGTTTCCTTAAAGTCGATGAAGGCTTCAAAGTTTACCTCTGCTTTTCAGGGATTACATGCATTTGAACTTGAGTCAATTACATAGAGTGGTTCCACAGATTATTTTGACTTTAATCGTCAATTTAACATCCACATTTATATATGGTTGATTGGTTGGTTGTCGTTATTTGACGGAAAAGTTTACTCTCTCTCTCTCTCTCTCTCTCTCTCTCTCTCTCTCTCTCTTATGTTTATTGGTGCCGTATAGCTGCGAGAATCATAGTTATTATGGTGTGTAACTACCATAGAGCTACGATGCCATCCTTTATAGAATAGGTATACACCAGGGTCGCTCCATCAAGAGAGGTTTCTGAAGACATCAAGCAATGCCTGTATAAACAACCGCCTTATTTTAATAGAGCAAACCTTAAATACCACGCGTGCATGCATAAAACTCACCAAAGAGACAAATATCTCGTCGATCTATGATCTTTTTGTACAAATGTCGATGTTTGGACTAGGGGCTTTTCAAGCATATTTGCATCTTAATGTCGAAAGGACCAATGCTTCCGAGCAAAAGTGTTATTTTTCAGCAAAAATAATAGCGGTAAACATCTGCGATATCAGCGGGAAAAAGGAACATCCGTCACCTAATGGAGACAATCTTAAAGAAAGTCTTCGTCAAAATGTTATAATTGCAGAATTTACAAATTGTATTACTACGCTGTAGAAGCGGCATTTCAGACGCAATAGATTGAACTGATCACGCGTTGATGATCACTATTAATTGAGTGGAGAAGATTTTTTTTCGAATCCGACTTTGTACAGATATGAATAATGTTGCTCCGAATTAATAAATGATGGAATACATAGCACAATAAAAAAAAATATGTAAACAATAATAAAATTAGATGTAATTTTCCTAAAATGATAACTCATACGGCCCATATTTCTATCCGGTGCATGCGTCGGAATTTAATAATTACAATCTGATCCCTCAACTCAAGAAGACGCTTTCCGCCAGTTTTCTCAACACAGAACCAAATTGATACTTACAGACAGTCCAATAGCAAAATAGGAAAAAACAATGCACCGTTATTGATAACATAATCTATAATGTTTTTTCTGTTACCTATTATTATTCAATGGTCAGTACTAATCCATTTGGCGGGAAAGAAAACACCGTGGGCAGACTGTTGTACCATCCAAATACATACGCAAGGTCAGTGCATACAATGTTCATAAATGCACTTACACCATGCACACACAACAGAACTGTTCAATTTCCTCTAGTCCATCAGTGCTTTCAGCACTTTGATTTTTTTCTGGAATGTTTACGTTTGAAAATATCTCGCTCTGTCTGACACAAAGAAAAACAACGTTTACCGGAAAATGTCAGGTGTGTGCGTAGGGCGGGGTTGTTTTGTGCACGAGAACGAGGTTATTCCGAACGTAAACAATGAACATTTCTATATTAACAGTGGCTTACGAAACCGAATATATCGGCGTGTCATTATTCTCTTTGGTGAGTTGTATGCATGCACGTGTGGTAGTTAAGGTTTGTTCTATTGAAATACGGCAGTTGTATATGCAGGCATTGCGTGATGTCGTCAGAAACCTCACCGGAAACGTGCATATGGGTGTTGGTACGGAGTCCTAGTGATAATCTAACACAAGGAACCATGGCTCTATGGTAAACGCATACTACCATAAGAGCCATGATTCTCACGTCTCGGTGTCGTACAGCTTATGCAGAGTGGTTCCACAGATGACATTGACTTTAACGGGCCATTGACTTGTGCAAATGCTAAATACGCTAGATCAATCACATTTGGGTATGCAGAGTGGTTCTACAAATTACCTTGACCTTTACGGGTCATGTACTTCTGTAAGTGTTTTGCTTAAACCTGTTTCTCGGGAGCTGAATACGCTAGAACAACGAAATATAAATCGGGCCTGTATAGTGGTAACTACAGCTCAAAGATGCATTCCATGAAATGACCTTGACTTTTATTGGGATATCAATTTCAATCCGCGTTCGTCTGAATATCTCCAGCAGATAGGAAACTATGGAAGACAAGACGCAAAAAGTGCATCACTTTGATCAGTGATATTAAAAATAAATATGGTAGGCCTACACTACGCAAACTTATTGAAACAAACCGGCACATCAAGTTTGATGAAAACCCAAAACAGTTTACTCCGGTTATCTTATTATCAAGGGAAATAACTCCGGAACACAATGTCCATTGTCAAACCTGTATGAGATTTTATTGAAGCCAACTTTCAAATCAAATTTGTACAGTACCGTTAACTAACCTTGCCGCGTGCACCAGCTGAAATACACTTATTCGCAATACTCAAGGGCACTTACTCCGTAACAAATGTATCGAGTTTGCTTATTGTCGAACTCATCTCAATATCACATTAATACAAAACTTTAACTCAATTTGATAAAAAGTATAAGTACCTTTCAAATGTCTACAGTTATCGGTTAAACGGGGCTGTCGTTTGCTTATATTTCAATTCTAGTAATCAGGAGCAATAACTCCGTCGCGCATTCGTCGAATTTCCTCTTTATGGAACTTTTCCAAGATAATATTGAAGAAACCTTCAAATCACGTTTGATTAAATTTAAATCAGAGTCTTAATACAATTATCTTGTAAACAAACTGAACTCCCTTATTTTGATACACACAGGGGCAATAACTCCTCAAAGCGTGCATACGTTTTGCCCATGTCGAACTCATCCGAAACAAACCTTCAAATACAAGTTGGTGAAAACAATAGTGTGTTAAAATACACGTTTAATGCTCTTTTGAAATTGTTCGTATTGGCGAGCATCAACAGTATATGCAGTTACATAGAACGTCAGAATAATAAAAAAAACTGCATAGGAGCCAATTTATTAGGCTAGTAAAAACAAATACAAATACTGTAATAGCGTCTTCAAACTTAAATGTGCTAATGTTGCAATAACCAGAAGCAATTACTCCGTAATGGACGCGTCGAATGCCCACACACATAATATTGCCAATGATGCGATCAGGGACTGATGCCGCCTCCAACAACATGTGACCTTGACATTGTAATGGGTCAATTTATGAAAAAATTACTAAATTAACAAAGTCCTATTCCATTAAAACATACCCCTGATCCCAGGAAGGCAATTGAATAAACATCAATGGGCAAACCCTTAACCTTATGTGTTTTCGGCATACTGACTACCTCGACCTAAAGTGAAGGTCGTATTGGCGATCTTATGTCGTTTGGTATCATCAGGTTGTATCGTATCACTGGCGACCTTATGTCGTTTTGTATCATCAGGTTATATCGCATCACTGGCGACCTTATGTCGTTGGTATCATCAGGTAGTATCGCATCACCGGCGACCTTATATCGTTTGGTATCTGTGGTTGTATCGCATCACCGGTGACCTTATGTCGTTTGGTATCATCAGGTTGTATCGCATCACCGATGACTTTATGTCGTTTGTATCACCAGGTTGTATCGCATCACCGGTGACCTTATGTCGTTTGGTATCATCAGGTTGTATCGCATCACTTACGTGTGTGGGTATTCTGCAGGATCCTGATGACATTTGTTATATTGGTAGTACTGCATCTTGATGCGTAAGATGCGTATGATGCGAACAACACATGGTTTGCAGACACTACGCGTGAGTGGTTGGTCAAAAGACCAGTTAAAACAAAAGATGGAGGGTGAAAGAGTTTTCGGGATTCGAACCCGCATCATTTTAGGTAAGGAATTGGTGAGGTGCGGGCGCGGTCCCGGTACGGGTTCAAATCAAGTCTGGTATTTTCCTCTCTTCTTTTTTGTCTCTCTTCTCCTCCTCCCCCACAATTGCAGGTACTATAATAACATATTTAACGGATAAGGGATTGATTCCTCGAGATTGCTGAATTTTTTGTTATTTTTTCTTTCTCCCTCTGCCATCCCTTTTTCTTTTTCGGGTACTGAAATAAAAGAAAAAGGGCTGTCCAAAAGTCTGTCTCCTGGATTCGAACCAGTACATATATTGTCAACCGTTTCCTGGATGAATGTGGGTGCCAATCCCTGCGTTCCTCCTCTAGCATTTTTGTGTGTCTTTAGTCGTCTTTGACCAGGGTCTATCGCATTAGGCGTTCTGAGGGTTCAAACTAACGAACCGCGTATCTTGTACTAGTACTCATTTTCTAGATTACATTAAGTGATCTGCTGGTTCAATACTTTACTGAGCTTTATAAATAACACGCTTGCGTTATATAGACACATGTTATTCAATAGCCATATTCAACAATGTTTTATTCTTTTAACGGAATAACTCTATATTCTATATATGAGTTACAGAATAATTATACAAATTAATATCTTAAGTATAATGCAATTACCAACCCGCATTCCATACTACGAATGGCAATTGGCAAATGGCAATTAGCATGTCCCATGCAACCCATAGTTTTCATAGCATTCCATAGTTTATAAAAACACCACTTACGCAATTAATAGTAATAATGGAGTGTAAATAGAAATAATAAGGGACCCCTAAAGAGATTGCCCTTGGGATATTTATAATTACTAAAAATATACTGGCATGTATACACAATATAAGTGTAACATCTTACACACAGCAGATATTCCTAGAAACAGTCGACACATTGCTTGCAACCAATATTGGTATGATGCGCTGCAAGCGTTAGCATATTACTTATTAAGAAATATCAGGGAGTAAGTAAGGAGTAAGTCTAGGGTCTATGGTTTGATAAATCAGACTTTATAGATAAGTTAGGCTACGGTATCATATATGTAGGTTTACCACCACCAATTACATGTAAACCTCCGAGGTGTATCGAATGTAGTTCCTATAATAAAAAGTAATCCCTCCTTTTTCGATGGAAATGGGAATTATAAGTAGGGGAAAACTGCCCATTTCTATTCGATTTTGTGGTTATATGTATAAGAAGCGTATTAATAGGTTTTACTGGATCACTGATGAACATTTTCGAAATTTCGACTCTATGCTTACACTTTGTGAGCAATGAAAACAGTCGATCAATAAAAACAGCTGTACCCTTGACCTGTTTAGTAAACAAACAAGAACTTTCTTACATGTCTTGTGACCCCACGTTTTCTGGTGATTTTTCAAGTGGAAAAATAGTTTTCTATATGAACATTACACTGCTGCATTATCCATACTTGAGTTGAATTTGCAGCAAATCATTAATACGTGACGCTTTAACATTGGTGTCTATGGGGAAAATAATTGGTGCTTTCATACCTGTATTGAATGATCCTGCTTTGACCAACCAATCACGCGTAGCATCTGTTAACAACTTTGACACATCACGATATGTGGTACGCATTGAAGGGTTCGGTAGAACGGGGTGGGTTTTACAGCATGCCTGTAGATGCGACTGGTCACCCGGATGTGATGATGCGACTGGTCAGCCGGATGTGATAGCACATACGATCAGCAAGACGACATTCATTTTGTTATATAATGAATGACACGCGAACGCGAAATTAAAGTTGTGTTTCAATGGTGTTTTACATCCTTTTAGCACATGTTATGCCATATATGACGGTCGATATTTTTTGTGGTAGAGGCAGATCACACCTGGCAATACCAGTACTGTATACCTCCCGCCATCCGTAAGAATCGACACGTTCTTACTTAAAAAGGCGCGCTCCCAGTGGGATTCGAACCCGCATCGGTGAGAGTCAAGAAAGTTTTAGACGCAGCGTCTTTGCGATCCCGGCTACGGAGGCAATATAAAAATCCCACTTCATTAAACTCGACGGCGCAGACTTTGTTAAGCATACCTTTAGCGCAGAATCGTTAAAACGTTCCACAATATCACAACCGATATTCACATATCGCATAAAACGTGTCAGAATTATTGCGTTAAAGATGCTTTGGTCTACAGAAAATCAATTTATGGAAGCATGCTTCTGATTGAATTAATTAACATCGTTGTATAGTATTCCTGTTTTAGCGAGAGACTAGTGAATTAACGATTAATTATATATAAATATACTGTATACATGAATCACCGACCCTACACATATATGAAGGGCTATATTTAGAACGTTATCTTATAATGTGGATGTATTAGATATTAGATATTCCGACACACTGTTCAAGAAAAGACCCCCTGGGGACTAGCAGCGAGTCTATATGCTGGTGTAATATGATACAGGGCCTCCATAGCAGCTTCACGATAGTAGCTTCACCACCGCGTACACAGGAATGATACCGTTACATGGTAAGTCGAACTGTATAACTTTTATATTTAACTTGTACATGCATTAACGTCTGGTGGCTTATCGCCAAAGTTGGCAGTGCCACTGCTACTGCTACTGTTAACGTTTTCTCATATGAATAGAGTGGACATTCATTTGTACACACAAAAACATTACGCTGCACTTCTGTTTACACATCTAGCTACGCAATTATTCTTTCATTTCAATCTATTTCGAATTATTCAGGAAAGGTTGTACGTCACTTTCAACACATTTTAGGCTATATATGACTGTCATTTTTTAGTGGTGGCTACAGACCATGCTGTCGTTGTTTATGACTGTTTTGTTTTGAATATATGCAAACGTAACACGTTGAAGATTAGTTATCGACATCACATGTGGTTTATTTTACCTTACAATCAGATAAAATAGTATTTATTCGTGTATGTGCCAAATCCTGCTACTTAATTCTTCTACGTCGATCTAGCTTTTTGTATCGCTAGTCTTTTTTCCTTCTTAAATATGCCAAACAATGTCAATTTTATATATGTAAATAATGTCAATTGTTTTTATCATATTGTGATTCTGTTTTATTTTTTTCTATGAAAATGATGCTAATCAGTTCCTTTTTGATCTGATCAAAGGGGATAAATGATTTTTTAATTTTGTTTTAACTAATGCGCAATAGTGCTTTGTTTATTTTGTCAAATCTTACAATACTCATTCTTAGTACATATTGTATAGATAGATTAGCATCATTTACATAGTCTTAATGTGTAATATATATGCTAATATCGTTTGATGTTATCTATGTCTATGATGTTATTAGCTACTTTGAAAATATGTTGATGGTTTTATAACTATAGTCTCTTATAATTCTAATTAGAATGGCATGGCTATCGTATAATGTTTACGATGTTTTATGTATGTTTGTATTTATTGTAAACCATGATGAGACTTTAATAAAGAAATAAATAATTTATAATTGTTCACCGATAACGATGAGCAAATAATTAACGCCTTTACGTTGGCCTAAATTAAAATATTGTTTGTTTGCCCTTTACCTTCAAAACAAATTTGCTTTCCTACCCAAAACATTTTGTTAAATTTGTTAGATATTTTTTTCTTATCTTCTCACATTTTTTCTTTGATGTTCTCACCGTATCGATAGTATATGTATTATGTGTAGTACTGAATGTTTAATGCTGAATAAACTTCTAGTTATTATTATTATTCTATAAAATGTTTTGGGTAGGAGAAAACATATTAGTATTCGCCACTAATTTCCGTTATTAGGCCAAACGACGTCGCTTATTTAATTAAGAAATAGAACATCGTTTACTGTGAATTATCGTTTAATATATCACGGTTTGGAGTTCAATTGTAAACAATAATTTCACGAGCCCGAAAGGCGAGTGAAATTATTGTTTACAATTGAACGAAAAACCGTGATATATTATAGATAATTCACCGTAAACGATGTTCTATTTCTATTCTAATACCCCTAAAATGTGAAAATAACGCACACATCTGAAATCTTTCGCATTGCTTTGCTTGCTCTCTCCTAACGTTGCATACGTTACAATGCGGAATGCGAAATGCGCAATGCATATTCTCCTAACGTTGCAAAAATTACAGTGATATATCGTAATATAACGAGATATTTTAAACTAGGCTATATAGTATTATAATAATTAATAACGTTACTCAGTTCCGTTTTACTGTGTATATTCATTGTTAATAAATACGCCACTGAGGAAGGCCGCAAGGCCGAAAGCTACGGCATAAATATAATTGCTAGAGTTTTTATTTATATATATATATAAAGTAACTGATTTAACATTAACATGCTCAAAATATAACAATAGCTTTATATAGAAAAAGAAGAAATTATATTGTGCCTCGTCGTAGGTCCATGGAGGTTCATGGAGGTTCGAGGTCATCCTCCATAAAACGTACAATGTGTGCATTCATGTATTGAAAATCTTCTTAATCCATATTTGACATCCAATTAATGTAACTTTGTTTTTATATTTGGTTATCATATATGCATGTTATTTAAGTCGTATATAATTGTAAATATGTAGGTAACTACATTTCTAATTTTAAAGTGTTATAATTAAACTTATTTTCAATGGTGTCATTAGTTTGCAACTATAGCTAACATAAATACTGTTTACAGCCGTTAATTACTCAGGTGGCGGTGCCGTACGGATGCAGTGAGCGCTTTAGTTAGGGACAGACCAAATCACCAATCCTGCTGCATTTGTGGGGCACTACCACTTTGGGATTGTTATATTAATTATGTTCGAAATGTTTTGAAATACTTTGTAACATCACAATAGTATCACCTTCTCCATTATTTCTATTAATTAGGAATACAAATAATATAATATTACGTTTATAACAGCATAATGTTCATGTAAATACTTTGAACTGTACATATGTTTATTGCTATGTCATATGTTCTATGTATATATGCATTTGTAGTATCTCACGGGCCTATGGCCTATTGCTTTATGAATAAAACCTTCTTCTTCATGTAATCAAATGCAGTAGGTCAAACATAACCCTTGAGCACAGACAAATAAACGTTTGCTAAAACACTCCGTTCTGGCGGAATGTGCTACAAAAACATACAGTTTATATTGTATAATATGTCTATATTAATTATGGTAAATATAATTACACGCATTTCTATATATTAAATCATATTAATTGATAGTGTCAAACACGTGTTTGCATGCATGCATGCTATACTAATCCATATAATCGATCATCTGTCCTTTACATCAAACTGATTATAACTTCTAGCTGATAACCTCTAATCAGGGTCGATATCGACCCTGCTCTAACCAACCGATGTCCCATGATGCAATTTGAATATTAAAGGGACACATGCCAATCGAAGTTTTTATCAGGCGCTGAATTAGCATTTCGATTTATTAATTATGTGTCATTTGACTTTAAACCTTTTTGCATATAATTAAATAAAATGTTAATTTGTCTTCGATATTCTATTATATGGTTAAATATAGTATCGGTGCGATTAAATCAAAAATCCAAAATAATATCCAAAAACAATGTGCTGTGAACTATTCTAATAATTAACATTAATGATTGCAAGAAATGCAATAAGTAGAAAAACTAACGGGACACCGCAAATTAGAAATATCATTAAAGATCGTGGTGTGTCCCTTTAAACAAAATATAATAATTAATTTCCTACCAACCCAGGTCTAACATTCTGGGTCGGTTAAGGGCAAACAAACATTATTTTAATTTAGGCCTTAGCATACGCCAATCCCCTCATACGTGCGTTTATATTTTGGTGGATATAAGTGTCTTGGTATTATTCTTAAACCTGGCTCATTTAGTGTGAAGTTGTTCTTTAACCTTCTCAAGTTCTGGCTACATTCATTGAGAGTTTATTAATAACCTTTGCATTGATTACAGCACAGAAAGCTATTTTCTTGATAAGAACAGTTCTATATTCTGACACGGACGGTATATTCTGACAGTTCAGCTATATTCTAATAAGCTATTTTGCTTTTTTGTAGTGAGGTATGGTCTATTGAAGCTGAAGGTGCAGTTTGCATATGCACAACACGCTTGATGTACAGAAGAAAATTCATCTACTGGTGGTGTGACAGGTGAGTAAGGAAGATTTATTGTATAAACATTTGGTTGCATATACTGACTAGTAACGAGGATGTTCCTGTGTACATATATGTAGCATATGCATGCTAGTATTTGTATTAAAACGGTTTTGGAATACAAATTAAACAGCCTTTGAAACAAATTGGATTTGCCCAGTCTTGGATTTAACAAGGAACCATTTTCAGGCAATGTATTGAACATTATTTATTTGCATGCAGACGGAATAAAATTTAATTTTATTAAATTAAACTTCAAATAAGCTGTCATGAACTCGTTATCGAAGAAGGTTAACTTCAGATAAAAGAATATGTCGGTTATGCAATGACGGGGTTAAAAATGAATTCAAAGTGTTAGAAAGAATTTCTTTAATAGATTTGGTGAACTATTTCCACTACTTAATATGACGGAGACTCACTGAGCTTTGTTCATGCGTGATGATGTCTAATTACACAGACATGTACTAATTAGTTTCTTATTTAACAATTAAAAGTGAATGCGAAATCTACTAATGTATTTCAATAAATTTTACTAATGTATTTCAAAACCCCAAAGAACATCTGTATTCCAGATATTAAAAACTTGCATTACATTCTGCGTACTATTTAATGTAAGAAATTATTGAGTATAGATGATGTAAAACGTGTATTTGCTTTTGTTTGGTGAGTCCGTCTATAAACGAGTATTTACCTTCGCTGTATTGAACTGATGAGCTAAACTCATCAAGTGGGGCACACTTAATCAAAATTCTCTCCTGGCAGGGATAGGTATGATTTTCGGATTACTAAGTCGAAGTGTGAAGTACACGAAGAACCTACTCTAAGGCCCACCTGTTTCGCTTGTGCGGTGATAACGTATGAAACCACGAATTATTTTCCCCATGGACACCAATGGTAAAGTGTCGCATATTAATGATTTGTTGAAACTTCAACTCAAGTATGGATATTGCAGCAGTGTAATTTTCATATAGAAAACTAATTTTCCACTTGAAAAATCACCAGAAAAGGTGGGGTCACAAGACATGTAAGAAAGTTCTTGTTCGTTTACTAAACAGGTCAAGGGTACAGCTGTTTTCAGTGATGGTTGCTCATAAAGTGTAAGCATAGAGTCGACATTTCTAAAATGTTCATCAGTGATCCAGTAAAGCCTATTACTACGCGTCTTATACATACAACCACACAATCGTACAGAAACGGGCAGTTTTCCCCTACGTATGATGCCCATTTCCATCAAAAAGAGAGGGATTGCCTTTTTATTATAGGAACTACATTCATTTACATGTAATTAGTGGTGGTAAACCTATAACCCACCTTTTTATTTAATGCCAATAATCTGAACGGAATAGAATTGATAATATACATGGTTGCAGTCTGAATCATTATATATTTAACATCATATAAAATCTGCTTGCATTAAAAAACAAAAGCCATTATACTAAGATTAAATAATGGCATCTTTCAGTACAGACAAGGAGAGAAAATATTTTTTGGATAACGTTAGTGACTTGTGACATTTGGACGACCCCATAGTATGTTATTCGAAACATATTGCATCATTACATGATAATCTCAAGTGTCGCTCAAGGCCAACTATCACATATGCTTATCAGAGCCGATCTAACGTCGCTCAAGGCCAACTATCACATCTGCTTAAGCCTCAGTCACATTGCCTTTACGATCGCTTGCGATTCCCCAAGTCGCAGAGTGAAAAAGTCGCGGCGAGGTCGGAGGCAATCGCAGACGTTGCAGTCACACTACGAGGTTCATTACGATCCATCGCATGACCAAAATCGGACAGCAATCGTGCGACGGTCGCAAAGATCCGTGACTTGTCGTACGAATTGCTGAGATCGCACTTCCGACTGTCTACGATCACTTGCAGAATATTGCGATTGGCTGAGCGACTACATGTGACCTGTCATGTGGTATATAGAGGGCCATGTGGAAGATTAGTTTAAAACTAAATATGTCACCCTCTTTAAATAAAGTCTCTTATCTTATCTTATCTTATATAAATTCATCTTCTCATATGTGATTTGAGCATTGCCAGATATAAAATTATAACTAAATCCAACTAAATATTGTGACACTATAGGTTTCCCGATAATATTTCAATGAATAAAACTTGGTTTATTATTTTATCTTTATATATTTTATTATAATCCCCGCAGCTGGTAGCAAAGAGATCTCAGAGGTGGAGCTACTTTAAAATCGCTCGCACGAAAAGTCGTGGACATGCATCATCTATCGTAAGACCGATCACAAGGATGTACAACTGGTAGTGCAACTGTACGCAGCTGCACAGGTGCCCAAAAAATATTGAGATCATCTGCGATCACTTGCGAAAGCCTGCGAGATGTCGTGCATATAGTTGTACGACGTCTTGCAACCATTTGCGATCACTTCGGTCGCAACAAGGTTTTTGTGCATGTTCAAAAACCTTGTTGCGACCGATTTTGGTTGTACGAGTATCTGCGATCGCCTGCGACTGCATACGGCTTACCGCACGATTTTCTGCGATCTCTTGCGATTTTCTTCATTTTCTTGATCGCAAGAGGTCGTAAGGCCAATGTGACTGGCCCTTTATCAGAGCCGATCTGACCAATACTGGTTCTTTGTCAGTGGTTGGTGTACGGGACTTTGTTTCACACACATATGTATAGAAACTACTACTACCACCACCACCACCACTACACCACTACTACGACGACGACGAATACGACTACTACGAATACGACTCTGCCTAATCATGTTTAGCTTATTATAGATATATCATTGGATGTCTTACCCCTGAACATTTTGGTTTATCCACTCTAATGAAAGGTCTAGGTGGTTTTGTATCTGGTAATATGGAATCATTAGTTTTCACATTCAGGACCAAATTGTATAGTTTTGCTAATCTCTTAAAATAGTTATAATAATGAAAATAATGATGATAATAAAAATAATAATGATAAAAATTACATAGTGAACCGGCTTATGTTTTAACCTCAAGTTTGGCTCCTCTGTAATACAATATGTACACTTCTTAGCCGAAAAATCAAGTTTAAAGAGTCCACTATACGTATCCGAACACATTTCTCCCTCAATGTACTTTTATATAAATGTGCTACACATTTGCAGACAATTTAATATCTTTAAACTAATATTTCATTTGCCTCGAAATTAGAAATAATGCGAGGCGTCTTGTTTGTGACACGAACTTGGTTTTATAGATAATAACCATTTACGTACGTTTCTCGCAAATACAAAGGCTTATCCTATATAGTCATATTGATACTTACGCTGTCAACTACATGCGTTGCTAGGCAGAGATTTTCTCCGTTTAATTTCTCGCTTCCATTTTGTTATATTAAAACTGTGAGCTTTATATTACAGATGCCGAACAACCGAGTGGCATGGGAATTGCAGAATAAGTTTTAGCATGCAAGGATAATATGTGGAACCATGCGAGGATGTGGGGTTTTTTAAACGTAAGAGTCGTGCGTCTGCCTTTACCATAGTAACTATGGATATGTGTATTTATTAAATATAGCTTTAGATACGTAAAAAACGGTGCTCCTCAATGTTTCGGAAAGCATTCAGGTATGTTGGGTTACTTATATTCCTATGGGTGATAGTGGTCGTGATATTCGTGACAACCACCTTTCCCGATTCTGTGACAGACTTCAACACGCAGTTACGGCTC